>JAYMFT010257045.1:0-10821 GCA_038088735.1 Panulirus argus
ACTTGCCTCTCAAGATCTTTCTTCTCATGACCAGGTGCATAAGCACCAATAATCACCCATCTCTCACCATCCACTTTTAGTTTTACCCGAATCAATCTGGAATTTACTTCCTTACACTCTATCACACACTCCCACAACTCCTGCTTTAGGAGTAGTGCTACTCCTTCCTCAGCTCTTGTCCTCTCACCAACCCGAATTCACTCCCAACACGTTTCCAAACCATTCTTCCCCTTTATCCTTGAGCTTTGTTTCACTCAGAGCCAGAACATCCAGGCTTCTTTCCTCAAACATAATACCTATCTCTCCTTTCCTCTCATCTTGGTTACATCCACACACATTCAGACTCCCCAATCTGAGCCTTCAAGGAAGATAAGCACTCCCCCACTTGACTCCTTTTTCTGTTTCCCCTTTTAGAAATATATATACAAGAAAGGGAGGGTTTCCAACCCCTTACTCCTGCCCCCTTTAGTCGCTTTCTATGACATGCTGTGAAATATGTGGGAAGTATATATATGTTCATACTTGATCATCATTTCCAAAGTTGGAGAGGTAGCACCAGGAACAGATAAAGAAAGGCCACATCGCCTCACATCCATTCTCTAGCTGTCACGTGTAATACTCTGAAACCACAGCTCCCTATCCACAGCCAGGGCCACACAGACCTTTCCATCTAGGTAAAGGCCTCTTCTAGGCACATTTGATGTACAAACAGTAATAGAACTTGCAAGCTATCTTCCAGATAAGGTGGGTAAAATATAGTCACAATAATCTAAAAAATTTAGCAAATCAGCAAAACTATGTGCATAGTGTAAGTGTAGCAAAATTTGTATGGTACTAACAGAGAAGAGCACTTGGTGCTGACTAGATGTGAGCTTTTGTGTGTACGCCATTCTGATTGGCCTAATGTGTATAAACAAAGAGAGCTGCTCTCAACACGTTGTGAGTGTTCAGATTTGTGAGTTTTGATTTCTTTTATGGATTTCCATCTTTTTTCTAGTAAAATTATTTTACTAGAGTTCCAAGATGCAAGCAAGAGCATTATAACAAACCAGCACTCTATATTGTACTACATAACTTTATATCATTAAAAAAAAAATTTATTGCTCTAAATCATGCTCAATAACTGTTATTGCATTCTTGGAAATTTACCTATTCAGCTTCATATGGGAATTAGCTTTGAATACTGAGTGATTTTGTTCTGCAGCACTAGTGTAGAGTTTAGGGAATAAAATAAAAGTTGTAGAGTTTGATTTTGGGCACCTACTTTTACTGAACTTCATCAAATAAGGCAACAGGATTACATAAGGAGAAATGTGAGGTTGAAGTATGTAACATATTTCTCAAAACTCTAAAGAACCTATGGATACCTCACTTAACCTCCCTAGCCGGCAAAATTTATCATAATTCTACATGAAATATACCAGCAACATCCATAAATGAGTACTGCCAAAATAGCTCCAGGTGTCAGGAAACAGATGATACAGTATACGGTCAGCAAAAAATTTAGTGTTGGTATATTTCTACTCTTACTTTGGTTACTAAGTTTTTATAAAAGCTGTTGATATTTTACAAGCATATCACCTACTTTCACATTAACTAATTCCATAATGTCCTTAATATACATAACCCTTAATGCTATATTTAATAAAGTTGAATACAGTATAATGCTCTACATAATGCTCTGCAACTGTTATTATCTATTCTCTAAATACTAACACTGGAGAACAAAATCACTCGATATTCAAAGCTAATAGCACTGCAGAGCTTAACTAGTAAATTATCAACAAGACTTTTACTGATGAAATAATATTTAAAAAATATCAACATCAAATTCTTCTGGTGCCGAGATGCAAATGGATGCTCATTGTGTGATCTATTGGTTAACATTCAGCACCATTTTCATGGCTCTTGGTCATGAGTGTGATTGGTATATTTCAACTAAAAAAATGAACACTAAATTATATCTTGACCAAAAGAGAAGTTAGGTGAGGTTTACATAGGTTCTCTTGATTTTCTGCAAGTGTATTACCTACTCTTACTTAAATTAATTCCATATTTTCCCTGATACACTACTACAACATTATCAATGAAGATTAATAAAATATGTTCTAAATCATGCTCTGCAACTGTTTCTGATTTCTCTAAGCATTGTACTACGAGTGAAGAACAAAATCGTTTAGTATTTAGAGATAATAGTGATGCAGAACGAAACTGGTAAATCACTTATTCTTGAACACATAGCAATAAACTACTGTAATAATCTCACAAACTGGTGATAAATGCACCAACTCTGAGAGTCTTTAAATGAAGGCTGGATAATCTTTGGACTGGTGAACCCAACAACTAGATCCTGATACTGAAATCGCTATTAGCGAGAGTCAAGGACACAATGCTGAATGCAGTGGTGATGACAAAGATCCAAATGGCCAAGGCAAATCTGATGAAAACTGCTCATACACTTCAAAAAAGTTAAATAATTAAATCAAGATACTTGGTATTGTATAAAGTTTGATTTAAACAGAGAAAAGACAGAAGCTGAAATGAGACTGAAACAGGAGGCAAGTGAAATGCAAGATGAAAGAAGAATTTTCTTTATCTGGGAAGGGGCAGCTCTGGGAATAGAAAATAACAAATGAAAAACAATGAAAAAAGAGGAAGTACAAGAGGCAGGTGTCTCCTCAGCTCAGTAACTGATAATAATACCATATAAACTGTACATTCTGTAAGCATGTCCCAACAGTTAAATGTCATATTTTCTTTTTCTAACATTGACACTGTCTCCAGATAATTTGGCTTAATTGAAAATGATAATTAACAAATCTAATTTACACCTGCAATAGAGCTATTGCTTTGCAGCAAGTGAAGTTAAAGAATTTCTGCTACCAAAGAAATTTAGGTGGATATCCCTGGGGTAAGAGGAGAAAGAAAAGTTACCCACATATCTCCTGCATGTCGTATAAGGTGACTAAGAGGGATGGAATTGGGGACTGGAAATCTTTCCCTCCTGTATTACTTTCCCAAAGAAGGAAAATGAGAGAGTGCCAAATGAGGATCTTTCATCCTCTAAGACTCAGTAATCTGTTCTGGACACTGCCTTGCTCACAAGGAGGTGGCAAACATGTACGAAACAAAGAAAATACAGCACAGGAGGATATGAACAAGATGATTTAAATATCAGTAAACCTAACAATATAAGAAGATTGCTTGAGTATGTATACATGATAAAATATACTCCAATCATATGTGAAAATGCCTTTCAAGAATATATTGGTATTGAAATACCAGTTCTTAAAAAGGATAGGCTTCTCTTTTCTCCAGTTTACAGATACCCAAGCTCTGGCACTGAAAACAGTGAGAATCTTAACAAGTTGTTCTCTGAAATATCTAAGGAAATTTCTCACAAAGTCTTGTCGCAGAGGATATCAAGAACCGTGACGCAGGCTGAAACACAAACAGGGCAAGGGAGAGACTGAAGATGCCAAATGTATGCTTACAGACATTGTAAGAGATCATTTTTGGTTCTAGCATATATCTGAACCAACCAGAGGTAGGGGAACTAAACAGCAGCCCCTATTAGCTTTAGTATTTAGTAATGAAGAAAGCATGGTAACTGACTTCTATTTAGATGTACTGCTTGGTAAAAGTGACCACTCTATGTCACTTTTTCACTGTCATGCATTTACAGATTTTATTGGTGGAAGATCAAGATGTAATTTTGAAAAGGCAGATAAATATTAAATTAAACACTCTCCTATTTAACAAAACCCTGATGAACAGTGGGATACCTATAAAATCAAAATGCAGTAAATTGTAGATAGGTATATACCAAGCTTACAATAAAGACAAGATAAAATGTCAAACTACCTTAAACCATTTGTAGCGGACAAATAAATAAATTAAAAATCTTGAAAAGAAATAAAGATCATGGCACAGGTACAGACTCTGAAGAAAACTAAATGAGTGACATATATAACCAAGACCCTAATCAAGTTAGAAGATCAACAGGAAAGTTGCACAAAAGTGCAAGATAACAGTAGATGGCATTATGAAAAATCCAAAGAAATTTGGGAATGTGAATTAAAAAACAAGAAGAAAGCCATCAATATCAGACTTATACTAACATGACAACAGAAAAGTTTTCACCAAAAGCAACAAAGTTAAGGAGCATATTCTTGCAGAGGTTTCTTCACATCATTTTTCACAATAGGTGCAGATGATACATCATCAGATGTAAAATTAATCAAGTTCCAGCACTGAATGATAAAGCAGACTGACAGGGATATTGTAAAAAACTCCCCAAAAACAAACAAATCCCCAGGTCCTAATGGAATCAGCTCAGTTTTTTCAAAGGAACTCAGAAATCTAATATTTCTGCCATTGCCTAACATCTCAAAGTCATTCAGAGAAATTTTTGAAACTGTGTTAGAGAAAATATATGACAAATATAAACTCTTTGGTGACTATATGGTTTTATACTAGAGGACTGACAATTCTACATCTACAGACAGTTGTTGATGAATGAATTAATATTCTAGACTGGTGGATGTGCAGATGTAGTGCACAGTTCATGTATTGCAATTTTATGAAAGCTTTTGATAAGGCTTGGAAATTATCGCCTAATAAGCTTAAAGTCTGCAGCTGAAAAATTCATGGAAACTATTCGAGACAGAATTGTACACCATTTAGAGGAACATAATAAAAGATTCTCAGCTTGGTTTTCTATGAAACCACTCATGTCTGACATATCTGCTTGATTTCTTTTACAATATATCTATATTTCTCTATGACCCTTGTTCCCTTAAGGAAAACCCTCAAGGAGGTCGCCACAATAAGTTTCCATGAATGGTGAACTCTAGTGCTGCTTTTTGCCTTTAGTACCACACCTTTAACAGGCCACTGACAGGGGGGAACTCTAAGACAGTGTTTTCAGAGGCTCCTACCAACTACCTAATGTGTCTACTTAATGTTCCAACCTATTATTTGTACCTAATACTCTCTCCTAATGTTCCTAATTACTGCATCTACCAGAAGTTTCTACCTAATGAACCTGTCTAATATTCCAACCTTTCGCCAAAAGGGACAGTTTGTGCATATAACTCACTGCTGGAAAAATCTAGAATTATGCAGAATTAGTTGAGCGAAATAAGTGTTGTCAAGTGTTATGTATGACATGAGACTGTATGTCTGAGGACAAAATGCCAGCAGTCCATTTGTTGGCGAGGGAGAAAGAAAATAAAACTTCTTGGCCAGGTCAGAAGAGTGCAACTTGACAATCACTGAAGTGCTGGCTCATTATGCAGCTGTCACTAACCCTCCCAATACCCAGGTGGGTAATATCAGTAATACACCTTCCCAGTCGGTGGCTGCCTACCAATTACTAACCTGCTATGATATAATCAACATGAATGATGAAAGTGAAGCAGTTGATATCATCTACCTAAATTTTCAAAAAACATTTTATAAGGTTCTATATAAAAGGTTATTAGCAAAAATTAAGTCACAGGGTATTGATGGGGTTGCAAGTCAATGGTTAGGAAACTAGATGGCTGGCCATATGTAATGAGTTGTGATTAAAGGTCAAGCCTCTGATAGTTAAAAGTAACAAGTGGTGTGCTGCAAGGATCAATCTTGGGAATGGTTATCTTTATCATATAAGTTAATGATACTGATCATGGGGTGCATTCAAGGCCTCTGAGATGGGGGTGCAGAGGGTACATCATATCCGGGACCGAGTCCAAAAGGGGGCCTGGGAATTTCCTGGGATCTCAGAAAATGCAAAAAATCAACAGAACACTCCATTCCACCCCTCTCTCATCTTCCATACCCTTTTTGGCCTTACAGCTCATGACATAAAACCATAGTGGATAAAAACAAGATAACTTATGGAGAAGGGAAGGGGGCCTGAAAGAAACTTTGTACCCTGATAGAATTCCTCTCAGGGGCCCTGGCTGCATTGTTAAATATGAAAGTTTGTAGATAATATATACTGTGTAATAAATCTACAGATGTGTCAGTAGCTTCAAACTGACTTAGATAAGCTGCTGGACTGTATCCATATATGGCAAATGAATTTCAATATTAAGTGTACAGTTTTACATATCAATAATTAAAATGAAAAGGTAAGCTTCAGTATAAATTTTTTTGAACTGCAAAAGGTAAGTGAGCAGAAAGGGTTAGGTGCAATAATCTCTGGTGACCTACATCAAGTTAGCAGTGTACATAAGCAGTGAAAAGAATGAACAAGTCCTTGGATTCATAAGTAGAATTTTTAAATCTAAGTCTACGGAAATCATCCTTACTCTTTTCAGGGGTGCATCCCCATGTTGATTAACGTGTTCAGTTTTGGTCATCCTACTCGAAAAAAAAGACAGCATGGAGAACGTACAGCATCAAGCTACAAAGATGATTCCCTGACTGAGAAAAAACTCCTAAGAGAGCCAACTGAACAACTGGATGATTCACAGATGATCAAATGCAAGCATTCAAAATTATCAAAGGCTTATTAATCTTAATCTAACAAGCTACTTAAGACTTGATTCATCTGATTTCACTTGCAGCAGAGGATACAAACTCATGGATAAACATTATACCATGAAGAAGGCCAAGTACTTTTCTTCAACAGGATTGTTAGCATATGGAATTATTTACCTATTAGAGTAGTTTAAAGTATTACCACATATACAATTAAGAATAGATTGATAAATATTTCAAGTCCATGACTAATACCATTAGCGTATTATTAGTGCATCCTTAATCACGTTAACAGTTTGGAGGTTTTTCTCTTCTTTCAATTATCTAGATGCATGCCTGCTTTTACCACACTAATCCGTGTTTCTGATAATATACATCATCACATCTAATATTTTACACAATCACAAACAGCCTCGAAGGGACCTGATGATCTGTTATTTTTTGAATTCCTTTGTATCTAATCATCTTATGGTCAATGAGTGACAGCTATATCAAATATAAAGCTGGGTCACAACCACATCATCATTTCACTTTCTTGTAGAATATTTTTCTCTTGGTATTTGTTTCTGGGTATGTACTGATATTGAGAAAATAATAAAACAAGGTATCTATCATCATATCATTACTTAAATATGATTATAGTAAAAATAGGGATGGGCCAAGATCAGTAATCATAAACTAATTAGTACATAAAATACCAAAATAACAAATGTCAGTATTTTTACAGTTTATCTTTCAGAGAAGTTTAGATATTTCTGTTGCATGCAATTGATACATCTCTTTTTTGTAAGTTCTGTTATATTCAATTGTCAGATCTCTTTTTTAGAAGCACTCAGATACATATCATTCATCTAGCATATATCCTTGGAAAAAGATAGCAGTCACCTAAACATTTCTGTGGAGAAACTATACATCTACTATTTATTTCTTCTATGGGAAACGAATCATTTCTTAGTATATCAAATTTTTATATCTAACATTGTTCTACCATTTCATTTGAACACAATTTTGGCAATCTAGTTTGCATGAAGTTTTATCATTAACCGTTACGGATAAATTCCGCCAATTTTGGCTAATTTTAGCTATGTCACAAATCCTTAGAAAACATGAAGCCAGAATAGTGAAGTCCTCTGGAAAGAAATTAAACAAGTTCTAGTGTGAACTAAACATTCTCTAAAACTAGAGTTAATATTGAAACTGGACTAAAACCTAACCTGTATTCGTGATCTGGCAGAAGAGCAGGTGCTATAATTGGACAATCACTCCAAATTGGATTTTCCTGTGTAGCTAAGCACAAGGGACCACCTAGCCTTCTTAGATTAGGTCATGTTGGGGTATCATTACCTTTTGGGACATCCAGCCCTACTTATACTAGGTTGGGTTTGGTTGATTTGTTTTCCCGATGGTTTTAGACGCCTTTTGAACGAATTTGACCTACATTTCTATCACAAATCACTAAAGTCATATTGCCTATATTCCCACTAGGGGGTCTCCCGTTATCGTTGAATAAAACGGGGGGAGCACATCTCAAAATATAATAATCTCCTGTAGAAATTAAGGTCAAACTCGAAGCAAACACATCAAAAAGACATCGCAAAAATATACTTTCATGATCCAAACAGGTGTATGTCCGAAACCGTAATTTTACCCTTGAAAATGCCTCTAAATACATCAATTACATGTTGAGTAATTACCCTATATCTCTTCCATCCATGTTGTACCATATGACACTTAGATGGCTTTCATGTCAATGACAGAAATTGTCGTGCACAGAATAAGCAAAGCTTGACGTCTTTAAGCTAACAACCATAACAAACGTAAAGTTCCTAAGGGAAGTTCAAACACGAAATACAAATTGAGGTTAGATATCATCATCATCATCATTATTATTATTATCATCATTATCATTATTATTATTTCCAAGAATCGAAGCTTTCAATTCTCTATACCTGACGCATATTAAGATGGAGTGAAAAATATATCTTTCAGTATTAGATATATATCCCATAAAACTTTGCTTACTGTCTTGATCCAAAAATAAAGTAACGAGATGTGTCACCGGAATTTGAACTCGGGCTCAGATTACTTTATGGACCTGATAACTGGTAAATGAAGCGTGTCTTAATATTCCACCTGACAAGAATGTCGGAAGGTGAACTAAGCTCTTTCTCACTCTGCAGACGTGACGTAATGTCTGATCACCTGATCATCCGACTACTCTCACCCTCCCCACAGGGAGCGTCAAACTGATGAAACTTCAGATGGAATAAACAATTGGGTGAGGGGAGATTATAACTGAGTAACAGATATCATGGTTTACTCTCACACACACGACAGTAACTCACTCCCTGACACACAATAGTGGTACACTTCCTGATACAACAGGTTCCTGACAAACGACAGTGGCTCACTCCCTGACACACAGCAATCGCTCACTCCCTGATACACAACAGTGGCTCACTCCCTGATATACGACAGTGAAACTCACTGACACACGACAGCAGCTTACTTCCTGACACACAACAGTGGCTCAGTCCTTGACATAACGCGGATAACCCCCTGACACACGATAGCGGTTTATTCCATGACACACGACAGCAGCTCATCGCCTGACACACGACTGTAGCTAACTCCCTGTCACATGACACGGCTCATTACCTGGCATATGATGTGCCAGGCAAAAATCTCAACGAAAACTTTTTTTTTGTTGTTTTTCGGAAAGTGTGTATGATGCATTTCCCAGTAAATCCACTCTGGCTTTTCTAATGAACCGAAGCATCATCGGGGTCGAACACCAGAGGATCCATCATTCTTCATATTATGGTTCTGCCGGGTCCATCATTCACTGTGATGAGTGAAGGGCACATTAATATTCAAAGCTTGGATTTACACGAGCAGAACTTAACCATTCACATAATTTTAAAGAACCGCATACTGTTGTCCACACTCAACCAGTTGATTTATACTGGAATAAGCGTAAAAGTTGCGTAGAGATGCTAAGAGTTATACTGGAACAATCGCAAAAGTTTCATTGATTGTTAGGCTTCGGCTACTGCAAAGCAGTCTTGTGAATTCCTATCTACAGTCGTTAACTTCAGAGCGCTTTTGAAAGTTTTGTAACTATATTGCTCCACTGTATGTGATGTCACATTTTCCAACGATAGTAATGAGCATACTTGTGTTTTTGACCTTATAAATGACAGTTGAAAAAGTGCGTTTCTATACCTATTTTTTTTTTTTTGGGGGGGGGTTGGGAGGGTGGGAGGGGAGGAGGCGATCCTTAAGATGATTCGTAAACCAAATTCCTCTTGCAGTTTTACTACTTTGCAGAGATTTATTGTTAATTTGTTTACGTCACGGAGGAAGAACAAAAGACACGTGTGTGTGTGCGTGTGTGTGAGAGAGAGAGAGAGAGAGGTAGAGGAGGGGGGGTCTTCTCAAAGTAGGCTGAGGACAAAGGCGGTCCTTGGACCATTTCTCTTGATCTATGTAAGCTGCTTATCGGACATGAACGTGTTTACGGATGATGCCAAGGTCATGAGGGAAGTAAAAAGCGAGCAGTATTTGATCAATTTACAAGGGGAACTAGACAAACTCCAAAGTTGGTCTGAGACCTGGTTGCTAGAATTCACTCTGAGTAATTGTAATGAGGATGTGTCACATTGAAAGAAAACCTCAATATGTATATAATCTACTAAGGAATAAGCTGCAGGAGTCTGTGTATGAGAGGGAATTGGGGGTTCACATTGTTCCCATCTATTCCCAAAGTTCTAAATAAGGAGAACAATAAAGGAAACAAACCATCTGATTAATAATAGAATAGCATTCAAGTCTACGGATAAGGAAATATTCAGCAACTTCTTTACATCCTACAATAGGCCAAAACTAGAATATACTTAATAAGCTTGGTCACTGCACTTTAAGAAGCACAGTGAACTAAGAGAGGTCCAGTGGTGAACAATGAAGATGGTACTGACTGAAAGAGCTGAATTACCGTTACAAGGAAAAGCTAGAGGCATTAGTTTGCCCATCATGGAAGAATGAAGAGTGAGGGGTGACCTGATCATAACCAGTTTGACGACGTAGACTGTGGACAGTTCTTCAGAAGATGCAGGGCTGGAGTACTCAGAGGCCAAAACAAAGAAATAAGCAAAAAACTTGTTATAAAGGACGTTATGTGGCTTAAGGTCTGTCTCCCTACTACCACACTTGTCCTCTCTTTTGCCTACTGCTCCCTTAATTCTACAAACTTTGTATCCTTCTTCGACTATCAAAATTCCTGCCATGAGACTGTGACATCCTCTCACCCGCAAGCTGAGATCCTGTACCTCGGGGATTTCAACGTTCACC
>JAYMFT010257056.1:0-10821 GCA_038088735.1 Panulirus argus
TGACCTGGCTCATTTCAAGAGACATGTTTTTCACTTTCTCAAAAATTTGTAAATACTTTCCCTGTCTATTTTCCCCCCTTTCACAATTCTCTCTATATTTCAATTAGGCCCTGGCCTTGATGTGGACTTTTGTCCGTGACTGGAGCCTTCAACATAAAAAAAAAGGTTTTGTTTTCAGTGTTGTGGCAGGGGCGATAGGGCCCGTTAGGGTAAAAAGCCCCACCACTTGGCGTGTATAACATTTTAAGATACCCTGATATAAGTTTTCGCCTAAATGCGGACTTTAGCACGTGACTGGAGCCTTTAACATTGTAAAAGTTATTCGTATAGATCAACGGGTGAGTTAGTAGAGTCGCCTTCTCATCCATCAGAAATATAATATGCAAATGTTGAAGGAAGTATATATGTAATATCATTCATGAGTATTGAAGTTAGTATATGTGTAATATACTGCATAAGTGTTGAAGTAAGTAAATGTGTTATATACTGCATAAGTGTTGAAGTAAGTTTATGTGTTATATACTGCATAAGTGTTGAAGTAAGTTTGTGTAATATACTGCATAAGTGTTGAAGTATATGTGTAATATACTAGATGAGTGTTGAAGTAAGTATATGTGTATTATACTGCATAAGTGTTGAAGTAAGTATATGTGTAATATACTGCATAAGTGTTGAAGTAGGTATATGTGCAATATCACGTATATTCTCAGAAAAACGTGTGGATTATGATTCGGTGAGCTGGAAAGGCCGAGGTAAAGGCTTCATCATTCCGTGGCTGGCCGTGCGTGCATTTTTCGGAAGGGCACTTGCTTAGCAGGCTCTGAATGGAATCCTACCTGTCTCTGACTTGTTCTCCTACCCATTACCATGGCTTATCATTGGGTTCATCGCAAAGGGTATTGCATCCAGCTGTGCGCATTTCTTCCCCACAGAGGGACGGGGAGTATCGTAACTAGGTTTGGTAGTGGGTGTTCGGGTAACATTGTGTGTTTGAATAGAATAGTACCAGTAAACTACTAAGTACAGTCTACAAAAGGCCCGTAAGTTTTTTTTTTTATACTTGATCCGTTGTTTTATTATATAGGACGCGATACTCAGAAGTAGAAAACAATGTCAGTTTTACCCTGAACCATCGGCATATATACATTTGGAAATGTACATGTAATCCTCAGGCACTAAAACCTGGATTCCTGTAAGCTCGTCATTCGTTATGACATTGTTCCTATGGGCCGCAAGCATAAGGTGGCACAGTAAGCCTGAAACCGCATTGTTACCATTTAAACCAGAGGCGGGTACATATGTGGTTATCAGCCCTGAGCTACGATTCCCAGAAGAGCCAATCGACCGTCGACTTGTTGGAATAACTCCCTCAGAATGCAGGCACTTCATCGTGTTGTGGAGGGTGGTCCTTTGTTTCCCAAGAATAGAATTATTGAGATTTGAAATCACACTTGAATTTAATTTGCCTCTTTCCCAATAACTTTGACCTGGCACATTTCAAAAGACGAGTCTTTCACTTTCTCAAAAATTCTTAAATACTTTCCCCTATCTTTTCTTTTACCGTTTCATAATTCTCTATATTTCAGTTAAGGCCCGGCCTCGATGTGGATTTTTGTCACTGGTGCCTTCAACATAAAAAAAGGTAGTGGGGAAAAGTAGCTCTTGCAGGTAACATGAAACTGGAGAAAATTGAAACGAGAAGATATTCACAGATGTTGCCGGCGATAGTAGAGTGTTACGGACAAGTAGTCAGTTGGTGCTTTAGGCATCGTCCCAAAGAGAATATGAACTACACTGAAATGGGATTACGGGTGGGTATGGCGTGCTGCGTGCAACCGGGGGCTACTCCTGTGTTGAACATGGTGCCATTTGGTGGATTAGAGGTTAGAAGTTAGATATATAATTTATCGTGGAAGCATTAATGTCGAGTGAGACATATTGTGAACGGCGGGTAAAGGGAACATGAGAAAAGCGTGTTCCTTGACCAAAAACAAAAAGTACTGTATTTAGAACCTATGTGCCTTGCTTATTTCCTAGCAGAATATATATATATATATATATATATATATATGCGAGTGGATATGATAAATGATTGCAAACACCAGCCCGAGGACTGCTTTATTTTACCTTAAGGTAAGCAGCAGCAGACCACTGGGTCCTTTGTAGGCTGTAAAACGGTAGTAGCAGGGGCGTACCGAAGGGTTGGGGCAATCACCCTTTGAGCTGTACAGTTTACGGTAAACTTACACAGTAAAAAATGATGATTTATGTATATATTTACCTTTGTATTAGCCTTTTTAACCACTAAAAAGGAAAAAAAGAATAAATGTATATGTAAGTATAGTTGTCTGTTTCCGTTATTTACAGTAGTGACCAATGAAACTACAATATTCGATTTATCACCTTCCCAAAACGATGAATAATGTTTATGATAATGAAGTTTTCTGCATTTGCAAAAACCTGTTCATTTGTTTCGTTGAATCAAACACCCTTGCTCGTTGCTGTTAGTTGTTTTATGTTACATGTGAGTATTTTCATGCTGAAATGGTCGCTGGTCACATAAGAATTTTTCTACAACAGCTGTATTCACTTGTATGAGACGATGAATGATGTGAATGATTTAGTATAACATTCAAACAACTTGTAAAAGTCCCTCCCTCTGAAGGATAATGTGTTCTTCCTCACCGGTCTTGTTTTGAACTTTTCATTCTCTTGAGTTCAAAATTTGCCCCTCACCCATTGACCAAATCCTGCATAGACGCTGGAAAGTTGAAGAGATCAGAAATGCTGAGCATGGTGTGTATACAGTAGACGTATGAATCTTCATATCTCCTTTCCATGAACGGCGAAGATGTGGATTCCCATCTTCCTTCCGTCATTCGAAATCAAGCCTACAAACACAAAAATACCTCAAATTAATTTGATATGTAATCTTTTTACTCATGATCTTCATTTTCCCTTTTCATCCAAGATTGTCATGATTGCTTCATGGTATTGCCTGTGCCATATCGGCTACTGTATAAAGAAAAAAATTATATATGGCTACTGTATTAGAGAAGGAAAATATGTAGATGACTGGTATGAGAAACGTCCAAACTTCAGCAAATATATGACAGCATAAAATGTCCGAAACCTTTGGAAACAGGTGATTAAGAATGGAAATATATAGATGACAAATGGATGACAAAGAGGAGTTTTAAACTTTTTACTGTGTAGGAAAGTAGGAAGTATAAGTCCAAGACTTGGGAGACGAAATGACAGCTTAAACGGACACACGGAGATACTTTTTGTGATGTAGCAGACACTGAATTTTTTTGCGTTTAGAGTCGGCTTGTAAGAGAAGAAAACGAAGTTGATGTGACCTTTGAGGGAGAAGGGAAGGGTGATATTTAGCGGGAAAATGGCTTTGCTTGCTGTTTGTTGCGCGAGCTAGGTGGTGTCCGGCGGGAAAGTGTTGGATGGAAACCAATATTTTCATAACCCCCTTAGGAAGTTTTTATTTTTGTATCAAAGTATTATGAAGTTGAAGTTTAAGGCGTCCAAGTACACGTCATCGGTCCCTGGCAAAGCGCCATGCCTTCGGTCGATCGATCGTGTCTGGGACTAAGCCATCCGATATAAATCAATGCTTAGCAAGCAGAACCTTTGGCTTAAGTTGCAAAGAGCGTTCTTCGGGTCGTTCAGCAGAGCGATGTGTGTTGATAGCACAGATCATACGGCGTTGAGCGTAGACGTGTAAATAGTATGAAATAAGATTAACACTGATATGACTGGTGAGATTGCATAGTAAATTCTGTAGTCACGTGAGGTGTGATTCGGTTTGAGTTCATCTTTGGTGAAATTTGAATCTTCGTTCATTGTTTTACTTAGTCTCTCGGCATTTTATTTTTCGTATTGTAGGCTTGTTTAAGCTGTCGGTATTCAGTAGGACAGTATCATTTGCTAGACAGGTAAAGTAATATGGGACAAAGGTGATTGTGAGATGATGTGTTTGGGAACTACGAAGACGGAGGATGCGTTGATTCCTGCTCAAGCAACATGAGCCAAGTGCTTGGATAAAATGTTTGGTGTTGCGCTTTTCTGCCCCCCCCCCCTTTTTTTTTGGGGGGGGGGGGTTGGACGGCACACACCACGTTTGTAGATGATACTTGATACCGTAGGTAAAGGGATAAACGAGTTAGCAAATAAACTTTACTCAACTTTAAATTACTACTTCGATAGGACGGGTTAGCGTGTTAAAGGCATGGATGTGTACTACTCATTATAAGCGTCGGTCACACGTATTTTAAGTGTGCACTGAAGGCTTAGAACGAACATTGCACTTAGATATACGTAAGAACATAATTTGCAGCTACATGTGAGCAGTAGCCATCACGGGGATTGGAATGTGGGCACATCCTAAACTGGTCCGCTCGTTGTTGTTCTTCCATCATCATGAGTAAGATTGGTTATCAACATTAATTCGGCTGCAGCCTTGTGCGTGATTGCAGGACGTAACTTTTTTTCTGTTACAGTGAAGTAGGAGCTGTGCCCGCTGTGATTTTTACGAGACTTAAATGTTTACATCTCTTCAGAGTGTGCAGCCGTCCGTTGTAAATATGAATAATTTTAATTGCGTCGCATTAAAAGAAAAGATTGTGAAGTTTCTAAAGTGGTTATTGTCTTGCTTAAGATTGTGAAGTTTTCACAGTGGTTTTTGACTTGCTTATCCGTCACCAAGATACCAAGGGTAGAGGCCGTTGTAACGGGTAGATTTTGTCAAGACATTTTACAGAGAGAAATACCCTTCTTACGTCAGACGTCAGAAGTAAGTTTTTTACATTTTTTTCGGGATACGACGATAACTAGAGATGTTTACACTGAGGGAGGAACCGGAACTGTTTATAGGGCTTTCCAGTGGTGATGCTGGTGGTGTGTTACAGCCCCGTGAGGTCGTGGATGTATTGACACAAGTGTTGATATTAGTCACCCCACCTCCGCTCCCACACAGACGTATTCGTCATTGCAATTTTCTCCTTGATTACATGAACAGACTCCAGCCAAACCTGTTTCACGTATTTTTTTGTTTGCAGATTTGACCTAGCTTGATCATAACTTAATGATTTTGTAATGATTGGAGTGAAATTATTAATATCTCAGTCATGAGCACAAAGAGAAGGCTGTGACTATTATCGCCATGTATTCAAACTTATGTTTGTATATTTGATAACTTATGTACTGAAGTATTCACGGCGGTCATGTGTGTATATTTGATAACTAATTTACTGAAGTATTTACGCCGAACACCCGCATTTCACTCTGACCTACACCCAACCGCTCAACTGTGTCTCCTTCGACTGAGGCTTTCCATCTGCTTCTCATCCAGTTTTTCATGGTTCGTTTACCCCAACTCTCCACTTCGACTCCTGGGCGCCACTTCACATTTCCCTGCTCTTCCCATCACCCAGTGTTTGCTCTTATGAAACTGTAGTTCCTGGTGTCTTACGTTTGGGTCTTGTGTTGACCTGCTTTGTGGACTGAGACCCCCACAGTCTGTCTTGTGATGCCATTTTGGTCCATTGTCAAGGCATCTTGAGGCCTCCTCAGTCAGTTCCTTCATCCTCGACCAGACGCACTCATGCCCCCGTGACACATATTGGCTTCAACAGATGAATGAAAGCATTGTGAGGGTAACTCGAGGCTTAAAAGCGACGACGTCCTTGCCTTTGCAGCATGAGTGGTTCTCGATGGTGTTATTTTTTTGCCTGCCAGGAAATAGCACCGAGTACATGACTCACTGGAGGATTCATGCTGTGTTACACAAGTGCGGGCTCGGATCTGCACGGCCTCTGTTGTGTTCTTCGAGGGGTGAAGAATGAAAATGTTTGACGCTTAGTTCCGCGAAACCTGCCGCGGATGTAGTCAGTTTTAGTCCTGACCTCGCACAGAATTGTTTTGTTGGCGTTCTTGACGCGGGGTATTTTATATAGTGTTGGACACTTGTAATGAAGGATGTAACATCCTTGACTGTTTAAATCTTTGTCACGAGGGCGTGACTCTCATCCTCAACTCAAGGTCCTGTACAAAGGCCACTCTGTGAGCACTGCAGGGAATCGGTGATATCACTACAAAGGAGTTAAGGTGGCGCTGAAGTGCTATTTGTTTTCCATATATAGTGATATGAAGCAGATTATCACCTGAAGCAACTGGTATTCCAGACCTTTGCTACCTCTTTCCAAATGCTCAGGATTTGTTTCTTTTTTTCGCCTTTAATGCTCCTCGCAAGTAACACTGTTTCTTTTATTGACCACACCCTAGTAAACAAATATGTACTCACAGCACCTTCTTCGAGTACGTGTCAAGAGTGCCGATGAAACTGATTTTTAGATTTATTTTTTAATACATTACTTGAGAAGATCAATGCATCTCGTTAGTGCTGAACGCGCACCGGAGGTTGTTGTGTGTCTGGTAAGAGAGGCTTGTAATCTCCACTTTCTTTAGGATAATCTCTTCCTCCAGTCCATGGTTCACTCACGTGTTCTCTGAGGCAATTCATGCAGGCAAGGGACCTGGTGTGTCACACCTAGGAAAACCTCCCCCAAAGGGACCTAGTGTATCACACACACACACACACACACACCTCCGGTCCCGGACTCGCATTTACCATTCGGCACTGTTAGAAAAATTAGTTTTTAGTTAGGCAATTAAGAAGGATTGGAAAGGGAAAGATACAATCGAGAAATAGAAGACAGTTACAGTGTACAGATGTATGGTGGTGTGTTTTACTGGTGTGTGAATAGTTTGACAGAAACGTAGTTTTATTTTTTTTTTTTTACATTCCCTGGCAGATTGAGTGTATGTGTTGTGATGTTGTGGATGTAAGAAGGAAAATGGCTAACCTGAGCATTATTCATGGTATATAACGATGGATGATTTGGAACCTTTCTCAAGCCTTTGACGTTCAATGGGAACAAAATGTCCTCTGAAACTCCGAGGCGACCAAGCGTTCAGTATTTGTTGTCGAGGTTTTGTGTCTGTATGTAGTTTTGTCTCGATTGTATTTCTTTTCCTTTGTGTGTGTGTGTGTGTATAGTTTGTCTCGATTGTATTTCTCTTCCTTTTTGTGTGTGTGTGTGTGTGTGTGTGTGTGTGTGTGTGTGTATATATAGTTTGTCTCGATTGTATTTCTCTTCCTTTGTGTGTGTGTGTGTGTCCCTTAAACATGTACAAGTTAGTTTTGTCTTCAGTCGTTGACGTTGTTCTCTGGTATTTTCATTGTGTAGCCTTTTTATTTGTACCCTTTGTAGCTTCCAGCATGCATGATTTGGAGGTGAGATGTGTGGGTGGATGTTGGTTGTTCTGCAACTCTCTGGTTTTTCATCTTGTTACCCTGTACGTGCTGCATCGCTCCGTTTTATTCTCCCCAGCGCCGCAGTTCGTGAGTTTTTGTTTTTATTCTCCAGTCCGTTTCGTAGTTGTTGAGTCTTTTTTTTTGTGTGTTGAAGGCTCCAGTCACGGACAAAAGTCTACATCGAGGCCGGGCCTTAATTGAAATATAGAGAATTATGAAACGGAAAAAAAAAAAGACAAGGGAAAGTATTTACGAATAATTGAGGAAGTGAAAGACCCGTCTTTTGAAATGTGCCAGGTTATAGTAATTGGGAAAGACATGGGAAGGTAAAGAGTTCCAAAGCTTCGACATGTAGGGAAAGAAGCAGGTATCAAAACGGCTCACTCTGGATGCCTCTGACGGTGTTGAGTGGGTGTTTTCGGGGAGTGTGTTGTTTACATACCATTATCAGTGGTGTAGTCAGCGTTGACTCTTAACATTTCCTCCCCTGCTTTCCTCTTGTTAATCCATTGCCTATCCCAATAATTTCTTTCCATGTGTTCCCACAGGTACTTTTCTTTGGACACAAGCAAGGCGTGTGGCCTGCAGTATATTATTGCATCCCACCATATGTTTTGAGGGATTATGCTGCTGACTTTGCACTCAAAATACGTGCTTATTCGTGTCACTACTGTCTAGAAACGAAAACTCATTTTCTGAAAACGTACATTAGTACAGTCTCTGTCTAAAAAGGTGACCTTTCTAGTCTTTCCATCTGTTGTGCTGTTGCTTTGACCTTTACTGCCATGTAAGTGTCTTGATATCTTATCTCCCATTTCCGCAAGCGCCTTCAAGTTCATGGTCTTTTATTTAGTCATTACTATAGTCGGTCAGTACTCTTTGAAGGAGTGAAGGGAATTTTGTATTGTAGTCCTTGATATTTCAAAAGCTTTTTGTATGTCTGATCTCCCAAGTTCGTCTGTTTCGGCTTTCCTCCCACACCATGTTCATGTTCTCTGTCCGATATTGTTGATGGATCAGCCTCTCCCTCGTTCCCTATTAAAAGCGACCCCCCCCCTTCCCCCCCCGATTCTGTCCTTCCTGCAACGCCGTTTTTTTTTTTATTATTATTATCAAAGAATTCATCTCTTCAGGAAGTAATTCGTCTCACTGAACGCTTAACGTTTCAACGCTCCATTCCTTTTTTTTTTTTTTTTAAGCATCATTGGTGAGCCAATGCTCTCTCTTTGTGTCCGTCTTCTTTGTCTGTAAACTTTTCACATTCTGAACCCATTAGAAACCAGTTGTTGAACAGAACTGGAACTTTTCTGAAATGTTTTATAGATGGTTCTTTATCAAGTGTCCTAATTTCAATTGGATCCAACTTCAGAGAGGGCCGCCTGTACCGGGCAACTTCCATATAAACTGAAATTTCTGAAACTCCCTGGTCCGAGATTAGTATGTGAATTAAACCAAAATTTTACAGATGGGATGGATGGATGATCGATCATTTATCACAGCGTTTCTTAAAAGAATTTGCTAGACGATCCGCGCGTCTGGGTTTCTGTTCAGTGCGACCACCTGTTAGCCCCAAGTGTAAAAACAGTGAGGTATAGGGGATTTATTTGTGCCTACAGAAGAATACTACAGGACTATAAACGCGCACACAAAATAGAAAATGCCTGGAAGCTGGGCCATTTTCATTTTTGCTTTTCGTACATACATGGCCATTCTGTGTACAGTCTTATTCTAGGGAAAAAATTATGTCAGCTCAGCGTGGACGGCTTGCGACCTTCCAGGGAAACCCTCTGTCGACTCACCGTTCGAGAAACATTCATCTGTCAGGTTTCCTTATATCGTGCCTAATCTGTGAACCACTATGACTGCCGTAGCCCGTCGGTTTGTTGCGACTGGCTGAAAATTCGAAAAACCATTGTGTCTGAAACAACCGGGGAAGCTTATCTTAAATTCTTTTTTTAGTAATTATCAGGTTTTGCCGTTTTTAATCCATCATGTAATATGGCCACCAATGTGCAAAATGGTCCTTTGAGTGACTGAAATGAAAAAAAAAAAATCTCGGAAACCGTTGACCATAGTAAGTTAGGACATTACCAGAATGATTGATAGTCTTCAGTCAAGATTCCTCATACGGGCCCCGCAGTACAGGTTTTGCGATGCCCCATTGTGATTACCTTTTCCATCCATCCGTCCGGTCATAGCTTAGTTTCCGTAGGGTAGCTGCAAAACCCGGTATTCAGTTTTATTAAAATTTGTGTGTTGGTACTTTGGAAGGAAGCCGAATTTTGGGGTCAAAAGGAGATTTTTCAGTATTACTGCTGCACTTTGAGTGATGGTCATCCATTATTTAAAATTTTGTGTTGTTCCGATTTGACACCCAATATGGCCGCCGCAGACCGTCACAAGTTGTGATCGTCTGAAAATTCAAATAGATCGTTTTGTCGGAAATAGTTGGGCCAGCAGGTTTGAAAGTCGATAGGAATTGTTAAATTTTTTTTTCTGATTTGCACTTTTTTTTTTAGATCACAAATCAAGTATGACAAACATATACAGCCATTGGATTTCGTTGAAATTTCAGGGAGAGATCTTCTTGTCAGAAACAAGTGGTTGTCTGTCGTCTGTCTATAAACTCTTCCAATCTTAATCTTCTCCCCAGAAACCTATTATGGCCCTGGTGGGCGATAAAGGCTTAACCCCAGCTTCTGGTTTCACATAATCTCATGCTCGATCAGCGTGCCGTCTCATCACAGCTGCCTCAAGAAGCTTAGACATAAAATCCTCGTGGGACGCGCCTTTTTTTTTTATTCTTTTTTCCTTGATGTTGAAGGCTTCAGTCACGGACAAAAGTCCATATCAAGGCCGAGCCTTAATTGAAATATGGAGAGAATTATGAAACGGAAGAAGAAAAGACAAGGGAAGGTATTTATGAAGTTTTGAGAAACTGAAAGCTGAGACATAATATCCTATAATATCTTATTCTAATATCCTATAATATCCTAGCCTAGTATGGAAAGTGAAAGCTTAGACATAATATCCTATAATATCCTAGCTTAGTGTGAAAGCTTAGACAATATCCAAGCCTAGTGTGAAAGCTTAGACATAATATCCAATAATATCTTAGCCTAGTGTGAAAGCTTAGACTTGATATCCAGTAATATTATAGCCTAGTTTGAAAGCTTAGACATGATATCCTATAGTACCCTAGCTTAGTCCGAAGCGCTTAATGTACATAAACGCCTCAGAAATCCGTTTTCATATTATTTTTCCTTCGAAGACTTGCATTATCTCCCCCATGCTTGTTATCACCGTAATATGTTATCTCCTGTGGAAACTGCACGTCATGCTGATACCAAAGACTTGCTTTACCAACCAGGGAGTCGTGTTCAGATTCTCGACGTTCTTTTTTCTCTGAACAGTTTGTCCTTATATATATATATATATATATATATATATATATATATATATATATATATATATATATATATATATATATA
>JAYMFT010257067.1:0-10821 GCA_038088735.1 Panulirus argus
TAGATAGATAGATAGACAGATGTAGTTCGGCCTTGTTTACGCACATCCTCTTTCTAGCCGTTATATACATTGCAGCGCACACAGACTTTCCTGGTTCAGCACACCGACAGCATCTCGCCACCTGTATACCACATTGCTCCGATTAGCTCTATCCCATGCACGACTACACCCTCCTACATGTTCGGGCATCCATCGCTAGAAACATCTTTCACTCCATCCTACCACCTCCTCTTCGGTTTCTCCATTATCCTCGTTTCCTCCATTTCTGACGTGTACCCTTTTAGTCAGTCAATCCTCAATCCTCCTCTCCGTATGTCCAAACCCTTTCATCACATCCTCTTCAGCTCTCTCAAGCATACTGTTCCAACTACCACATCCATATTTTACCTTGTCATTTCTCAACTGGTCAACCTTTCTTACACAACATGTCGTCCTTAATCTTTTCATTCCTAATACATTAAGAACACTCTTCCGTGCTTTTTGATCTAGTACTTACCCCACGCATTCATATAACACCGTCAGGATTACTATACCGTCACACCTACCCAGACACAATGATCTCTCCACGCACTCCTCAATTCTCCCAGGACCTTACCCGTCTCACCCACTCTATGGCTTACTTCTGCTCTCATGAGTCCATCCGCTTCCACGTCCATTCCCAGGTATCTGAAACACTTCATCCAGGTCTTCTCCATTCATACTCAACCTCCAACCAACCTCTTTCTCTCTCTCTCCTCTGCTAAACTTATAATCTTACTTTAATTCACATGAAATTTCAAATTGTTCCTTTCGCACACTCTACTGTTTTCAGACATCAGCTTTTGCAATATCTCCCTCGAGTTTGTGTTCTCAGCAAACGGCAATTGAATCACCTCTCCCCAACCCTATCAGACTGCAGACCCCCCCCCCCTGCCCTCTCTCCAACACTCTCGGGGTTACCTCCCTTTCTACCTTATCCATAAGTAGATTAAGCAGCAATGGTGACATCATACACCATTGACGAAAATCTCCCTACACCTGGAACTACCTACTCTTCTCTCTTTCTACCGGGACACACGCCTTGCTCTCTTGATATAAACTCTTCACTTCTTTTAGTAGCTTTCCCTCCACACGTAATATATTTCACAAAGCATCTCCATCAACCCTACCATACGATTTCTTCAGATCCATAAATACCATGTATGGATTCTCTCTTTCGCTAATTAATTCTCACACACATTCTTCATAGCAAAAGCCTGATCCACACATCCTCTACTACTCCTGAAACTATATTGTTCTTCAATTAATTTGATACTTTGAACATGCCACATCCTCTCAATCATCACTCTCCCATACAACTTGCCAGATATAGTAAACAGACTTGCGCCTCTGTCATTGGAATATTCACTTTCATCCCTTTTGCCTTTATACACTGGTACTATGCTGGTCTATTAATATTCAGGGACCTCATCTGTGCCATAAACGCAATGAAAATCCTAACTAACCAATCAGAAACACTGTCATCCCCTTTCTTAAGAAATTCAAAAGCAGTCCCATGCACTCCAGACCTTTTGCAACGCTTTATGAAAGCCTCTTTCATCTCTTCTTTCACCAAAGCACTTGCCATGACCTTTTCGCTTTGTATACCTCCAGGTATCAAGCACTCCACATCTGTCGCCCTATCATCTAACATATTCAAGAGTCCTTCACAATGCTTACACCATCTCACTCTTCACCTCTTATTTGCCTGAAACCACTTCCTCCTCTGCTCCAGTACTGATGCTCCCATTCGTTCCTTTCAAAATGTTTTCTTCTCCATCCTGAAGTCAACCGATACCTTATCACCCTAACTCTCATTTTCCCCCTTTTTCAGCCCCCTGCACCTTCCTTTTAACCTGCTGCGTCTCTTAAACATCTCACATTAGCTTGTACTTCTTGCCCCTTTTCTCTTTCACTAATGACTTAACACTCTCATCCCATCAACCACTACTCTCACAACCCTATATCCCACCTTCCACATGCCACACACTTCTCTCGCACATGTAAGCACTGCATCTCTAAACATCTATTCATCTCACACTCTCCTAATTTCGCTACTCTCATTTTTTTTCTATTTTGTACTCAGTCTTTCCTGGTATCTCTTCACAAAAGTCTTTTTCCAGACTCGCTTACTTTCACCTTCCTCGATCTATCCATAAAATTTCCTCTTTTCCTAAGTACTCTATAAGTATTCATCCTCGCAACCACCATTTAGTCACCAGAAATCCTACTAGCTACTCCTCTCAGCACTTTTACATCAGTAATGCCTCTCACCCACATATGCCCGTATATGTTCCTCTTTTTAAACAAGAAATTCCCAATCCTCAGTCCTTTCTTGGCAAATAACTCCACAAGATAGTTACCATTTTCATTCTCATTGGGTACCCAGTGCCCCACGCTTATGCACTCAGTCGCCAGAGTGAGTGCATAAGACTCACTCACTTTTGCATTCACAGCACCCATCACTAGTACTCGATCACTTGCATTAAATTGCTGACGCACTTACTCAGCTCTTCCCAAAACACACCTCTTTTCTTTCCTTCTCTCGCTACTAGGTTCATAAGTACAAATAGTTATCCACTTCCCTTATTCCATTTTCATTTTCACCCACGTCAGCCTGTCTCCCTCACACTAACCCTAGACATTACCGCTGGTACATTCCCAGATTATTCTTCCCCCCTTCCCCTTGGGCTTTGTTTACTCAGAACCGGAACATCCAAGTTCCTCTCCCCCAAGCATTCTACATATCACTCCTGTGTTCTCATTCTGATCACATTCTTGCATATTCACTGATCACCTTCACTCGCTCGTCCCCACTAAGATCTTATTCAAACTAAGCGAGATCATAATGATTCTTTAGTCATCTTGTTACTTTATACATTTTCTCTGTACTTGCCCACCCACTAATTCCACAGCTGTATCACAAATCTGTGGATACACCTGCAACTATATATTTCAAACGGCTCTCGGTAACCACATCAAGTAATTCCATCCATCTCTGCTCTCAATGAAGTCTAGTTAACCATAGTGTTAAGATATGAGTCGAGTGAGTGCTGGAGACCTCAGTGGCTGAATGGTGCTCAGTTCTAGGCCTTTGACCTAACCGGCAGCCAGTGTACAGTATATCGTATCTAGGAAACCCCAGGTGACTCTGCCCGGAGGAAGTGCAGCGCATCTTGCTTCCTGGGGGCTGAGACGTTACCACAGACCTCCTTGCCTCCTCGTGTTTCCATATTAGGCCTCCTCAGCCTCTACACATCATGTTCTAATCTTATGTCTGTTATAATCTTGAAGTCGATCTCGATATGACTGTGACAGTTCTTTTAGAATCTCCTACATCCTTCAGTTACATCCTGACTTCCAAGACCTTATCCTGAGGCTTTAAAGTTACCGAAAGTTCTGGAATGTCATTCTGACTCCCCAGGTGCCACGCTTTGTTAACTCTCTAGACCAAGCACTGACTTCCTAATTCTGAAGGTTTGGATATTAGGTAAAGTTTTCTTTTAACGTTAACAAGTATCATAAACTCCCAAACTCTACAGTTCTCTCCAGAGGGCATTTATACTTACCGGATAACACTAGTTCATTGGTTCTGTTTTCCTTCCCTCAACTTTATTCTGTCTTGCAATGTCCCTTCTTAGGGAAATTGATTGATTAAGTAATAAAAATGGTAAGAGTTAGGTGAGGTAATAAGAAGAGTATGATTCACAGGGCTGAAGAGGGTGTGCTGAAAAGGTCTTGGACATGTGATGAAACTGTGTCTGTTCTTGATGTTCCTTTGTTCAATTCATCCCTTCAACTAGGCTGTACCTGTACATACAGGTACATACAGCCAGGAAAAAGTTATTGTGGCCAGCTACAAAACCTGTGCCATGGCCATAGAATTAATTTTTCACTTCCATTAATAAACTTTTTCCAATGCAACAACCTTTATCATGGCAACATAAAACCATTATTTCGTGGAGGACCAAATATTATTGTGAACATATAAAATCTCAGGTGACCGGGCAAAACTCAACGTAGCCACTTATAACCACTGATGACAGGTTAGATTCTATCTAGGCCACAAAGGCCCTTCAGTGGCCTCACAAATGCTTAGGGAAACTAAACTCACAGAGAGCCGAGAACGTCCACTCTCTCCACATCAAAGCTGCTCTAACTGCAGAGGACCTATCTTGGGTTAAAATACCTTTTAATTTCCCTTAGAAAAAAAAAAATTTTGTCCTCACAGAATCCTAAAACCTATATGGGAAATCATGGACATATAGAAAATAAAATAGAAAAAGAGACTGAATCTTATAAAATAACCCCAGGAAAAGAAATCCAATGCACATCTAACATCTTTGGGACGATAATCTTTTTTTCTCCTTTAGAATTGTGATTCATCTGTAGCTTCACCAGTTCAGCTCATCTCCCTGACACTTATTGTGGACGCTGCCGACCAGACCTATACGAATCAAGTAGATTGTAAATATGATCAAGCTTACGGAAGCTTAAAACCCATACAACTCGTTCTGAGTTAACAAAAGCCATTCCACATCTCACAACACCTATGCAGAAATTCAAAAATACTGCTTGTATCTTACAATTTTCTTCTTTTTTTTTCATCACAAAAAGTTTACATTTTGCTTTTGTTATGGGAGGTAGTAAAAGTTTTCAAAATCTACCTTAACTCCAGGAAAACATTACAAAACTTGCCTTAAGTCTTGCAGAACCGAACCAAACCTTTGCTAACCTGCTCTAACCACAAAGAACCCATCTCTACCTGCGGTAATCTTCCTTAATCCCAGAAGACCGACTTTAACTTTTCAGACCCTAGCCAAGTTCTACATGAGGAACAGAAGACTGCCATAAATCATACCTTAAAGCCCCGAGGAGAAAGGGTCGTAATTCCCAGATGCACCGCAACCCCTGCCGCTACTCTGCATCACTCCCATCTATCTCCACCACCCTGCTCAACCCGACGCCGCCCTCAGCCCGTATCACCTACGAGCAGTTGCCAAAAATTCCTTCAAGTGAAAAATTGGTGTGGGTCGGAGGGCGCAAGTTGGCAGTTGTCCGGGCGTCGGTTTGGACACACGGCCCGGGCGCCTCCCGCCTGGAGAGGGGATGTGGGGGACTGGTGAAGGCTGTGGGCGGTGGTAAAAGCCGTGAGGGGAGTGATGGTGAGGGTTGCGATGGCTGGTGAGGGCTGTGGGGTTGGTAAAGGCCGTGGGGAGCTGGTGAGGGTTGTGGGATGATGAAGGGTGTGGGAAGCTGGTGACGGGTATAGTGGCTGGTCAGAGCTGTTGGGGGCTGACGAGGGCTGTGAGGATTGTGGGGGGCTGGTGAGGCCTGTGGAGGGCTGGTCAGGACCGGGAAGATTGGTGAAGGTTGTAAGGAGCTGGTGAGGGCTGTGGGGGCTGGTGAGGGCTGTTGTGGTTGGTGAAGGTTGTGGAGGATGTTGAGTGGGGTGGGGGAGCTGTGGGACACTGATGCCAGAGAGGTCTACCGTAAGTGACGCAGGAAAGGGCTATGGTTCGTTGATGAGGGCCGTGTGATGCTGGAAAATGTTATGGATCGTTGGGATGGATGTGTGTGATGCCGGGAGACGCTGTGGGATTCTGATGAAGACTTTGATCCTCGGGAAGGGTTTTGGGAAGCTGAGGAGGATTGAATGACGTTGTTTAGGTCTGTCGGAAGCTGAGATGGGATGTGTGATATTGGTTAGAAATATAGGACGACGAGGCAGCTGAAAAAGGCTGTACAGGATTGGCGGACGATAAGGGGGACTGTAGAATGTTGAGTTAGCTGTAGGAAATTCAGGAAGGCTTTGGAATACTAGGGAGCATTACGAGGCCCTGGGGTGGGCTGCGGAGCGATGGAGAGAACTGTGTAGAGTCGGGAGGGCTTTGACATACTGAGGAGAGCTGTAGGGAACTGGGGCAGCCAGGAGGGTTACAACACAGAACTGTGGGTTGCCGTAAAGGACTGTGAGATACTGGGAAGGGCTACGGGAGGTCAGGGTTACCTGTGGTATTGTAGAGAGAGAGATGTGCCACACTGAGTGGGCTATGTGATGCTGAGGGAAGAGGAGTGGGTGGGAGGGTCCCCAGGAAGGCTGTCTGATCGTGGCAAGACTCCACAGACCTTGATACGTACAGTTACTGTACCGATGGTGAGCGTGGGCTGAGGTTAGACGGAAGTATGAGGCGATTTAATGAAAGTGCTGAGAGATTAGAGAGAACAGAGAGTGGCGCTGGGGGAAAGCATTGTAGATGCCGATAGGAGAGTGTGGTGGTACGGAAATGAAGACGACGTGGTAGGGTTTGAGAATGATAATGTGAGGCCAGCGAGGTTGGGGTGGTATAAAAGAGGAACCTGGGAGTTGAAAAGCGCGCGCGCGCGTGATTCTTTCTCATGATGACAGACATGGCATGGACAAATGATATGCCGCAAATAAGACCATCTCCGGTGAAAGAAAAAAAATTAAGAGAAAGAAAGCAGAAATTATTTAGGGCTTGTAGGTGTTTGTAGACCTGACTTTTAAAAGAAAAAAAAAGAAGGTTATATGAAGAGAGAAAGACAAAAGAAGGAAGAGAATTCCATAGCTCAGCTGTTTGGGGAAAGAAGGAGTCATCATAATAGCGAAACGCGTGCCACGGGTCCAAGCCTTGAGGTTAGGGACACATCCAGACAGGCAGATAGTTCACGAGAACAGTGGCCAAAATAATACCTACAGAATAGAGACGGAGCAGCTACATCACGGCGTACGGAAAGGGAAGGTTGAAGAGTGGTGATGCCAGAGGAATTAATGAGACGGAAGGCTGGTGATACCACTCTAGTTAACAAGGAAATGGAGGGTGAGCCCCACTAGATATGCGAGCAGTATTTCACATTCTATTACTACTAGCATCTGTTTACTATTTGTAAAAATAGTATAAGCAAAGAACTGTGTACAGAATTTGGGCAGCCATTCGACTAGTAGTACACAGTTGAGATATTAGAGACACTAACAGAACTGGGAGGTCATAGTAGTTACGAGTTAACTAATCATAACACAGCTTATTCGTTTGTGTGTGTGTGTGTGTGTGTGTGTGTGTGTGTGTGTCAGTATAATGCTAAATCATAGGTTTCTTGAGGCTTGTGTGGGGTTGCAAGGGTGATGTGGGGTTGACAAGTGTGTGGCGGAAGAGAGTTGTCTGGAGTTGGTGAAGGTTAGGGCAAGCGTGGTTTAGGATGTGACGAGGTGATGAGAGGGGTTAGAGACGATGATGCTGGGTCCGACATCATGGCACAGTGTAATGTGCAGGTGGGTTAGAATGGACGGTGAGAGGTTGGAGATGGGACAGAAAGGATAGTGTGAGGTTGGGGAAGGTTGTGGTAGTATAGAAAAGGCTGATGCAGGGATGAAGAAGACATCATCAGGCTAAATAAAAGAGGGATGGCGTTACTGGCGAAGGTGTGGGAGTTACTGACGGAGGAGTGAGGTTAAGGACGGCGCTGTGGGGTCGGAGAGCGTAATGTGTGGTGGTTCGTGAGGATCACGTCAGGTTACTGGGGGCTGTGTACTGGTTGGTGATGATGGTGCATGTGGCCTGAACATGGCGAGGAGAGTTCGTGCTTAGTTACAGTGTTCTATGTTGCTTATGATGTACATCACTGTGGTATGAGAGTAACAGGTGTAACCAACAATCAGTATAAGGGATCAAATCTATTTGTTTTACGCTCTTTCCCTCGAGGGAAAGAGGAGCGTACGTACGTATATTAGCGTTACTACTCTGAACCTTCACTCATAATCCACCACATAGAACTGAGGAAGATGACCTGAGAGCCACTTTTGAAACATATCCTGAAGAATCGCTCATGTCTGTTAGATCACCTCATACGCGTTGACGTTAGCTGCTCGCATTAATAATATCAGCAACGTAGAAAGATATCCTCAGCAGATCAGACACAAGGGAAGAAGTGGAAGGGAGAGAACATGAAGATGAAGAAAAACGAAAAAAAAAAAGTGTATGGAGGAGGAACGGGTGAGTGACAATCTCGGTCAAAAAGATATGGGGTAGATTAAGACTGTGCGGCCGAGGGTGAGTGAGGCTGATGTGGCAGACGGGTCGGGCAAGCCATCAGCCGGCGCGCTGGCAATCCCTCCACCTTCCCTCACGACGCTCCCTGTCTCCATGGGCGACCGAGGCCGTCCGCTCCACTACCTACAATTTGAATTTATTTTAAATCAATTTGTTTCCCGCTCCCATTCAGTGCAGCAACCAGCTCTGGCAGAACGATGCTTAGTTCTTCCTCTACGACATTATAGCAGCACCCTCTAGTGGGCGCGGGAAAGGCATGAGACCACAGTCATTAGCCTCGTGGGAATGTGGGAGAGGCATGAGACCACAGTCAGTAGCCTCACTGGGGCGCGGGAAAGGCGAGACCACAGTCATTAGCCTTCTAGGAGCGTGGGAGAGACATGAGACCACGGTCAGTAGCCTCCTGTGGGCGCGGGAAAGGCATGAGACCACGATCAGTAGCCTCATGGGAGTGTGGGTGAGGCATGAGGCCATAAAAGGTCGCCGACCATTATCAACCAGATGACTGGCAGAAACCAGTTGTCAGTTATCTGGTTCGTGATATACTAACAGCTTGCATGATCATAACTCTCGCTCCCTAATCTATTATAACAAATGTTTTATGGAAATAAGTTAATCATAATCTTAAGAAAAGAGAGAAAAATGGGACAAAAATGCAAGAGTAAAGTGAAAAGGGAACTGAAAAACAAAAATGGGCTAAAGACCAGCAGAAAAGCAGGCCTGAAAGAATAAAAAGTAGACCGCCGAAAATGGGTTTACGTAATAAACCTTCCCTAGACCCAACCAAATCTTGTCTGCAACAGATTTATTACGTTCTCTTGATTTTGTGAACACAGATAAGATCAAAGTGGATTAGATAGGTTGTTTTACTCGTTCCAGAAAGGTAGTCTGAGGTGACATCATCCAGTCCATGTTGGCGTTTCCAGGTGCATTAGGCGAATCGATTCTGTGTGCAAGTCTGTCAAAGTTTACGTCTACCGAGAAAGTATATATCTGTGTACAGCGTTACTTTGGTCATCACACACACACACACACACACACACACACACTTCCCTACACACGTGTTATTTAATACTGTTACTGTATTCTCATGAGTAATTCATAACAATCTATTCACACAGTTATATTTGTATAAAGTGACTTTGTTTTCTACATTTCACCAGGACAAGACCGTAAGAAAATACAACACGGGACAATGCTAAGCAAATCTCTATAATCAAAATATACATCAACAGTAATCAATTACAAAAGTTCTGCTTCGAGGAGTGAAAGCATATACTTCCCCCTGAAACACAATCGCAAATGCTTTGAATCTTTAAAACCCTTTGAGCAACACGATTCGACCCCTGAGCAAGACATTGAGACCCTTAGGTATGATTGGCTGGCCTTTCACCAGACCCCCTTAGGGTCAGGTAGGGGTTTAGTAAAAAGCCAGGACATCAAACCCATGGGATTTTGTAGATTATGTATAGAATACCATACAGTAACTAGACCACAGGGATCCCTGCGAATATTCCAGTCACAAATGAAGCTGATGATTTTAATGGCCCCAAAAATATTTACCTGGTGTATTCAGCGCGGTGTAAAGACAACTAGAAAATGGATATTCTGGTTATCTGCATCAAAAAACCCGGTCTTGTGATCGAGAGGCTGTCGAGTATTTGCTCCACGAAGGTCTTCTAATAATCTGAAAGATTAGCTAACTTCTGTCTCGCAAGAGAGTGGTCCCACATCATTTGTAGGGACGATGACGGTACAGAGGATAAGAGCTCTCAACAGTGCACACGAAACTATATCCATAAATAATCGTTATGAGATTTGGACGTTCTGATCAATGCTCTAAGACGATATACTGTAATCTCAAGCCGGGTGGTCCCTCCAAAGTAATAGTCTCTCCTAAGTACGAATAGCAATATCATCCTACCATAGAAACTTTCAAGCGATCTGCTTTCATCGGATGAGGTACACCAAAAAGAATGCTGATCACAGTGATGTACAGTTGCGTGAAGAAGAGTTAGTGACTTTGCCATCGCAAACCGAAAACATTTAGAGTGAGTCGCGTGCAGTGACGCTGGGAATATGGTGCGGACGTCATCATGTCAAATATGTTACGTGGATACATTGGGATTTGAAGTAAAGATTAAATTTTGTCTCCTTCTGAATTTTAGCGGATCAAATCTACAGTTATGGGTGTTTAGATGTGAAGAGGCTGTAAACTAGCGTAAGTTCTGTCATAGTTAAAGAGAGTTGGCTGGATGCACCGGTCCAGTTCCTCCACCAAAGGGGGAGATAACATGACCCTGAAAATTGAAATCGGGATCAAGAAAACCCCACAACTTCTCGGGACCATCTACTTTCATCGATATTTTACACAACGAACGTTTTAGTAAAAATGGACTGAGACTTGACAACTCAATCCTCCATCATACCCCTGGCAAAAACAACCTAAAACAATTGCAATTTTCGATATATTTAAAAGAATAATCATAAAAAAATCATAAGAGTTCACTTGTCTCCTCACTTGTCAAAATTAAGACTTCATATTCAACATGTACACCTTCCACAATATAGAATAATAACTAAACTTATACTTGAACTGCTTAACTTCCATTAAGTTTGGACAACTAATCCTCTATCTCATTTGAACGACTAACCTACCATCACATTTGAACAACTATATATATATATATATATATATATATATATATATATATATATCTCTGGGATAGGAGAG
>JAYMFT010257078.1:0-10821 GCA_038088735.1 Panulirus argus
GGGGGGGGGGAGAGAGAGAGAGAGAGAGAGAGAGAGAGAGAGAGAGAGAGAGAGAGAGAGAGAGAGAGGAAGGGGGTTCGTTAGTGATGGAGTGCGTGGAGGAGACCTACTGGGGGGTTGGTGGTGGTGGGGTGCGTGAGGAGACCTTCTGTAGACTTACCCCGGTACCGTGAGGGATGCCTGGAGACAGACGGAGTGGACAGCTTGACGTAGTGCCTCGGGTCACTCGACGTCAACATTTGATCCTACAGAAGATTACAACGCCTACGTAATTTAGCCGGGATGGGGAGACCTAATGAAGGACTAAACTGCGCGACGGGAAGCTACGATCAAAGGTCACGGCGCTGCTGAGGTAGTAGTGACCGGACGCAATGGGTAAAGGGAGGAACTGCGGCAGACGGCGGCGGCGACGGAGGGGAACCTTAAGGACGGAGGGGGCCGCTTTCTGTCGGCCGGACGGGCTGTGTGAGGCCCAGCCTGTCTCCTGCCACACACACACACACACACTGTACAGTATCTTACCACCGCGGAACCTGAGACCGTAATCTTTAAGCGGGTGTGTGAGCTGAGTCCACGTCCCCTTCAACTGTGACAGGAGTACTTCATTACAATCTCTCCCTCAATGATTGGTGTACACGAGGTTAGAGCACAAGTTTTCCTTCACTACGGTATTTCCTGCGCGTACCACGTACACTTAGCGGTACACCTGTGCAGTCGTTCTGCCGCACGTGTTTCGGAGTTGTCACAGTAAGGCTGTGAGGGAGGAGGAGCAGTAGTGAGGAGTGAGGCTGGTAACGTCGCCAGTGAGACGACGGAGGGGGTTGCTCACCTGCACGCGCCTCACCACGCCCAACACTACACCAAGGGTCCGCTGCCCTCACCACCCACACCCTCCCAGCACGCTACTGCCACGGGCACTGGCACTGCCCCCTCCCTGCCGCCTTGGCACCAGCTGGCGCCGGCACCATACGTGCGGGCCCGCACGCGCTGGCCCCATACCCTCCCCTATTTACTCACTAACCAAATCCCCTCCTCACTCAACATGTCGGGCCAGTAAGTGGCTATAATTCACCATAAACGAGTCTCACAACCAGAAACATACTAGGGTCGAGGGTCACGGTAAAGGCCACACTAATTCACCTTTACTGAATACTTTATCACCACACAGACATCTAAGAACAACCCCCTAACAGAAAAAAATGAAGCATATATATATATAGATAGATAGATAGATAGATAGATAGATAGAAAGGCAGATAGATAGATAGATAGATAGACAGATAGATAGATAGATAGATAGATAGATAGATAGATAGATAGATAGATAGATAGATAGACAGATAGATAGATAGGAAGATAGATAGATAGATAGATCGGTAGATAGGTAGATAGATAGACAGATACAGAGAGATGACAGACGGGCTGATAAATATATAGATAAACAGATCAGACAGACACATAGATAGATACATAGACAGAGAGAGATAGACAGATGGATAAACTCTGAAGAAAATAACCAAATACGAATGAAGCGTATTTTTCCCCGGGAATGCCAAACATTCTCTAATACATTTTCTTTCCGCATCGCAGCATACTATGACGGGCGCACGGGTCCTGAGGCTGTACAGTGACGGAGATGCCTCTTGTATTTATCACAGACTTGACGTGCCTGGGGTCCCAACTCCCACCACCACCTGCCGTCTGATGTGTGGGAGTAATGAAGAATGGGGTTCATGTAGTGGGTTAAGGAGTGGTGTGGAGGTGCGCTGGGGGTGGGGGTGGGGGGGTGGGGGTTGGAACAGCGGGTGAGGACCCGTGGGTTGAGGCGTGGGGTTTGAATCGCTAGGATTCGGTTTTGGCTACGGGGCGGCGAGTCCACTGCGTAATCCAACCCATCCCGAGGGCTGTGGCACAAAACATAGATCCAGGGCCTGGGCCTCAGTGCCTCAAGTACATGAGCAGTTAAATTGTGAGGAAAAACGCTAACAAGGATCGGGTAGCACTGATTAAATAATACCAAACTCTACATCGAGTGAAGTACTTAGAAATAAGGAAAGTTTGGATACTTTTCTTCGAGTGTGCGAGGCAGAACATTGCTATGGACGAAATGTTTGTACATATCCTGTAATGTTTGGTAAGAAACATGTTTCAGGTCACTGATTCTACGACAGCAGGGTGTGGGAGTAGCCTCGCTTGCAACGTTTACATTTGGTCGCTTCATTATCAACAAAGGAGGGGGCAAACTACCACGAACATCTGAGTCGGGAGGTAACATGAAGGTGTCTGCTGATCCCGGCCGTGGGACCAGATACGTACAGAGGTAAGGATATGTGCGCAGGTTGAGGTGTGGGGTTTTATGAAGCAGTGTGGGTCTGTGGCGCTGAGGTTATGGAGCAAGAAGGTGCGGGGGAGGTTGCAGCAGGGAGAGGACGCGGTGGGGGCGTAGAGCGTCGTCTCCTTTGGCTGTCATGGTTACACTGTCTAAGACACCAGGGTTACCAACGTCCCGGGAGAGGCGAAGGTTCACATCACACACGCTCACAAACGTTCCCCTCCACCCTTCCCCCCCCCCCCCCCCCCCCCCACACACACACCTACAGGTATACAAACAGGAGGCAAGAAATCAGCAGGTGCTCAGGGTATCAGTACCTCCCCGGCGAGAGAGACAGGCAGCCCCTCCAGCAGGAGTTGCACATGATAAGATAAACAGACACAAGACAGTGTGGTGGTGGTGGCTGTGGGAGAAGGGCCGGGCCCCCAGGACGGGGAGGCCCCTCGGCGCGCGTCAACCTTACCATCTTTTGCCCACCCTCCCTCCCGACGCGACGCCCTCCGCCTTCCCTCCACCAATTCGCTCTGGCGGATGCAGAGCGACACTACGAACACTTCATCTTCCTTGAATGACCTCTTAACTTCTCTTCCTAACCATACAGGGAAAACAAGGAAACAGAAACAATCTGCTGCAACACTCCCTCTTGCACGAATCCATTAGCCTTTTGCAAATGACCTGATCTTCAAAAACAGCTCTACCGCTAAACTTGCAAGTAACGTTCATAACAGTCTAAAAATACAGTTATTATATCTCTTAATATTACCAAGAAATGTACAAACTAATATGAGGAAAACAATAAAACGAGTTACCGAATCATGTTCCTACTAACCCATTCCTTTGGGGCTTAGAAGAAGAGGAAACGAATGATGTTGGAAGTGCCTCCCTTAACCCGGGAGACGTGAGAATGGGGAAAACCTAATGTAGGAGGAACAAGAGGTACAGCCACGGGGGAGGGGAAGATGCTGCTCCGGCAGCGAGAGATATAAAAACCGTGATGGTGTCCTCGTCCGCGGTGTCTGGTTACCTGCAGCACGCGGGGGCCTTCTCTCCTTCGACCCAACCATACTACCCCACCACGAACACTGACCCACCCACCCCCGAAGAGAGTGACCCACCCCAAACACAAACACTGAACCTACCACTAACAATGACCAGCGCCACCTGTGTCCAACCATACTAGCCCATCGTAATGCCCCACTCCTCCCACTGACCCACCACCACCAAGTGCGGGAACATCAGTCTGGCCCTGCGTGACAAGTGGGGTGCCACAGGGATCGGTTCCACGTGCTATTTTGTACTAACTCTAACACTTACCTACAAATAGGGACTGGCTGGCCGGTAAACTCTCAAAACCCACAGACTGTAAACCTAAACAAAGGAAGACTATATATATTTCCTTAAAACGATTTAGGGAAACAGATGCTGTGATCAGAAGCATGGTAGATAAACCTGAACCTAGATATACACGGACATGTTGATTATTAAAGGCGTGAAAAGTCATTACTAGATGCCAAACACAGTAAAACTTTTGAGTAACAATCTTTGATGACTTCAGGTATAGAAACCAATACCTGGCTGCATATGATAAGCGATAATAGGCTTCAGAGCAAAAACAGTATGCTATGGAACAAAGGCCACAGAACTTACTCTCTTGAACGACCTAGCCAGTCAGACTACAGTGAGAATACGCTGTTCAGTTTTGGCTACATAAAACTTTATCAAAGACAAAGAGAAAATATAACGAACGCCGAGAAGAACAACAAAACTAATTCCATCGCCAAGTAATAAATCACGTTATAAAAACTTTCAGGGCTAAAACTCACTTTCTCCGAAAAACTTCCACAACTAATTGGAGTTTTCAATGTACTAAATAATCTCTAAAAGTAACTCGAATATCTCCTTCGCGTAACAGAACGTATATATCAGCAACAGCGGAACGAAGTCAAATGGAAGATGTAATGACGACATGACTCGAGTTTCCTCACAGCAGTAGAGCTGTAGCATACTGGAATAAGCTACCACTAAATACCGTCAAAGGCTGTCAATACATTTAAAACGAGGCTAGGCAAATACCTCTAGAATGAGATTACCAGGTATAATAAGCACATGTACTGACTTCTCTCTTACAGAAGAGCTACAAAACGTCTTTCCCAGCACAGCCCAGCTTTAATCAAATCGTTTTCCATTCGTCATTTTCGAAAGATCTATATGAATTTGTTCTGTCTAAACCACATGGTCTCTTTCATCCACGGCTGTTTCCCTGCCGGGTGACATGCTTAGGAAGTGTTTCTGTGTCCTCAAGGCTACAGACCATCACATCTTCTGTTATCTAGCTTTATTGTGTTTACCACAGACAAACCATTATCACCTGTGACCCATCAACACTGACCCTTGACAAACAAAAAAGAAAAAAAAAAACAGCAGTGAACGGTGAGGCCTGCTGCTCTATGCTGCATATCAACAGCTTGAATCAAATTGGACATATCAACCAACCAGTTTTACTACACAAATATTATCAAATCCTGTAATAACAGAACCACTCACGATCGCCAGCGCCCTGAAACCATTAGTGAACCAAGCACTTTGGTCACTGTTTGTGAAAATCAACACAACCTCGGTGGGCACAGATTAGGACCCGACGCTTCCATGTTGTTACAAGAGTGAGATTAATGAGACGCCTCCTGCAGACACCTGTGACGAGTTATAGCCAACATAACCAGTACCATACGACGAGTTTTGACAAAAGAACAAGTCGCAGACATTACAAAATGCAAAGTGTGACAAACCTTTTAAGCAAACTCTGGTACACTGTAGTGTTGTGGAACGTCCCTATATTAATGATTTTACATCGTCTCTCATGTCCCTTCAAGGGAACCATCTGTCTGTTGTACGGACGGTTGTACTGGACGATAATCTATCAATTTATCACGACGTTGCTGGTTCCTAACGGACTGGCGTGTCTTCCATAATCATTGGATTGCTGTATAACCCAATATAATCAATGTGCATGATAACACCTACGTACACTATTGCTCATTTAGAACTGCATGTGTAACTACCCCTTGCTACAGGAGGGGTTGACTATCATGAGTAAATAAATAAATGATAACGTAAGCCGGTGACACAGGCGGGAATAGAGGAGATGATCATTTATCCACTGAGAATATTTAACCAAAAGGCTGGGCATGTTCGATTTCTTCAGTCGAAATACATCAAAATCTGATAGCCTTCGTCTTCACCTTAAGAACAACAAACGTAAATTCTTTATCAGTTTTGGGTCCTAATTTCCCGCCAGTTCTCAGCTTTCCCACCTCAGTTATAATTCCTTGAGTGCGACCCTACTACTTGGAGATTGACAGCTTGGCCTCTGACCTGAAACCTTGAGGATCAGGTCAAAGGTCAAGCATTACAGCCAAGGCCTTGTAAGGACACTGTGTTCAAGGATATTCAAACTTATAAAGTCCTAAAGTACGGCAGAAAAGATGAAAACTGGTGGAAATCATGAGACCAAAACTGAAAAGTAATTTGTATCTCTTCGTAATATGTGGACAGAGGTTAATGCTGTCGAGCCCATGGCATTCATGAGGTCCTATTGCAACAGACACGCCTGATCTCTCGCGTGGGTGAGACAGACTCACCCTCATCGAGAAATCACATACATACTGCATCATTTATTTATTTCACTTCTTTACTGTAGTTTTACGGACGAGAGCGAACAAATTAGCAATCATTTCCAAATAAAGAAATACACATACACAAATATGACAAGAAAATCAAGGCTGTTATTGCAGAGATGTGTGTCAAGATACAGCTTCGGGGATGTGATTCGCCACCACTCATATTGCGGCCTGGCCCTGAGCTCTTTGTGTAAACAGAATCCTAAGCTCTCTCTCTCTCTCTCTCTCTCTCTCTCTCTCTCTCTATCTATCTATCTATCTATCTCTGTCTATCTGTCTCTATCTATCTATCTCTCCAACCGCGATCATAATCTTCACAAATGTGGTAACGAATTGCAACGATATCTCTCGTCAACACGACATAAATCATGGAATTAGTAAGATTAGCGGATAAATGACGCCCAAAGATAAATTTCAAACAAACTAATGAAACAGGCGAACGTTGGTTGTCTCGCAGTTCAGTGGGCGTTGCCAGGGGGTCTAAGAGTATGTTTTCGCACGACTTTAATTTCACTAACTACAACGAACGACGATTTTGAGTACGTTCATCCAGAAAAATTCTCGTATTCCGTCTACAAAAGTGCCATAGAACGATAAGAGGAAGCCTCACGCACTCAAAAAAAATTAAGGAAAATAATTAAAAACTTAAATTAAGACTCGTTAACTGAGAACAGTCTTAACCGACACCCGTCCGACAGAGTGTACTCAACACAACTGAATACTGGTGTCGGACGGAACATGTCCACCCACTCGCTACTTCATCTCCATACAAGCCTGAAGTTTCTCCAGATCACAGATGATTAAAACCAATCGTAATCTATTGTAAAGTCATCATTAATGTGTCTTAATTAAATTCGTCCGTGACACCCCCACATGTCATTTGTGCAGTCCGGAGATGAGACCCAAGAGCTGGCGAGGGTGGCAACGCCGCGGGCGGCAGCGGCCAACGCCAGCAATCCCGTCATCCTCCCTTCAACGAACGCTACTGCCGCACCAATGTACTCCTGCAGGAGGTACGTGACGTAGGTGTACCCCTGCCGTGAGTGCTACGCGCTGGCCCTGCCACTGTGGCAAAACAATTTTGTAGGTACTCGTATGTATGTACATCGAGTGACACTGCAAGATGCATAGAGAGAGAGGTAGGTAGGTCAAGCTACCAAGTTTTACCCTCGGGTACTGGGCATCCCTGTCTTCTACCAGCCTGTGAGGTTGAGTTGGATATTCCAATTTTGTAAATTAAGTTCCCTTAAAAAAAAAAAAAAAACAGGCACGTCGGTACATTTTGTCAATACCGTGTACAATGAAAAGGAGCTAAAAAAGAAAACGGTTAGCAAGTTACAGGACGTGTGTAGAGCAGCAGCAGCAGCAGCAGGTGTCGGCGGAGGAGACTTGAGGCAAGGGGAGGAGGAGGAGGTGGCAGTTGGCTGGCTGGCTGGCTGGCCGGCACCCGGCTCCGTGCCAACACTGGTTCATTCTTTGCCTCCAGTGTTGCTGCCTGACCAGCTGTACCGCCTCCCTCACACGCTATACACTCTCTGGCATCACCTAACCCTTCTCCTTCTCCTCTTACTGCACCACTCCCCTTCGTTGCTTCGCATCAACCACCTGAATGAGCTTAACCTTTTTTTGTCATCTTCCTCGCCCGTCGAAGACGTCGATGACCCAGTCAACCACAACAGCCCGCCCACTCACGCACATTACCGAAATTGCACCCGACGAACTCAGATCATTTTTAAGCGACTAAAATCGTAGTTTTCGTCGCTGTGCAGCCCGCGTAGCTCCTCCGCAACCTGGCACGACCAGGCCTCCTTCAGGAACAGTCCGGCGACGGTATGATCTTGCATTCTCTCTCCCTCTCCCCCTCTCTCTCTCTCTCTCTTGCTCGTACTTTATTACCTGGGTTATGACCAAGTCTCGGGACCTCAAGAGGGTCGTGCGAAGGTGTCTGACGACAGTACCTGTGTGACGCGTCAGGAGGCGCGTTCTGTGGCCTCGGAGGTGGAGGCGCCTGTGGGAGGAGAATATGGAGGTGTGTCTGTGTGTGTGTGTGTGGGGGGGGGGGGGGGGGGGGGGGGGGGGGGGGGTGATGGCGGCCGGAAGAGAGAAGCCATAGATTTTTTTACCGTGTGTCTGGGTGGGTAGATGGCGAACCCAGATTATGCCTCGCAACAAAACCTGTCTCTCCCTCGACCACAAGAAAAAAAAAGTTAAGGAAATATTTACTGTCGTGACGAGCTCCCCAGCATGACGGGGAATGGTTATGTACAGTCGTATGACGACCGCCTCAACATTTGCCGAACCAGTGAATGGACGGCGCAGTATATATGTGTGTCTGTGTTTACCGAGAGTGTGACAAAAAAAATTTCTTACAATATTCTGCCAAAATATAAGGCTAGCGCGTTGTGCTCACCACAGGATAACAGTCACATAAAACTAGCCATGTGAGTTGCGTGCTGTCAGCTGTTATTTGCGATATGGAGACATTGTAAGTCTGTGGACTAAAAGCCAGCCAGCTGGGGGGCTAAGCGTGGGTGAGGCTGAAAGAGAAGGCAGGTACCAGGTTCAAAGGAATTACACTCGACAGCCACCGAAATGCTTACCCAACTGTACAACCGTCACTAACCCTCCCAATGCATAGAAATAGAGAGAGAGGGAGAGAATCATGACTGAGTCTCCTGTCCACCATCGGAATAACAGACCCTCTAAATTCAGACCGCATTTTCCATTTTACTGGAGACTGAGAATCCGGGTTCGGCCCCAGGACATGAGGCAGGCGAACAGCAGCGCTGGGGATGCTGGGCGGCAAGCTGTCTGGACAACCTCGAGACACCCCAGCTGCCTCCGGATGAGGCACACTCCCTCCTCAAACCCACAACCCCATACAGAGAGAGAGAGAGACAAAAAAGTTAAAATTGTTTACCCTAAACTGGTATCAGTAACTAACTACTATTATAAAAAAAACGCATAGAAATGGATAAACACATTGGAAAACGTGTTTGTTCAACACTCAGTTCCCTTACCTATGGCTCCATACCGCCCTCATGCACGTCACCTTGAGAACTTCCCCTTTTGACCTCAACACTCCAGAAGTTAATCTACCGTAGAACTTTGAATGCAGTGTCTGTGCCACAAGTTTGGTCGATATCCATTCGCTAAGTCTTCAGCCGCTGTGTACACAAACATTTAGTTGCACCTAGTTTCACATGACTTTGACCCACATCCATAAATTTCAATAAGGTGGTGTAGGTAGGGCTTTCCAAGAAGTACGCGTGGTGTACAAGTTTGAACCCATACCTAACGGGCCCGTGTCCAATCACACATATTCATATAATATACACAGGCATTCACCCGAATACAAGTGATCCTGACTTTTGACCCTACCCTGACAAAGTACTCAGATTATAAAAGTATGCGTATCTATATTAAAAGTTTGGACCGGTCATGAAATCTAGTGAACACTCTCTTAAAAGTAACAGTTTCGTACATAGGACCTTCTGACCTTGACGTTTGACCCCGACCTTTAAAGTTCACTCCACTACAGATCTCTCTATGCAGTGCCTGTGATACTAGTTGGGTCCATATCCAATCATCCTGTCAAGAGATACTGTGTAAACAATATCGGGACACAAGCACGGAAGCAAATACGTTTGGAAAAGGGTCAAAGACACATGTCCTTCTGCTCTTCAGCAAGGAACGTAATACGCAAGATATATAAACAGACTGCAGAACGAAATCTAATCAAAGTTTAGTTCGAATCGGTTATACATATTTTGATTTCGGTACTTTTAGTGTGCGTGCGTGTTTATGATGCAACGGTTCAAAACTTTTGTTTGGAAAACCCGACGACTGCAATTCAGCAATCCTAACTAACTCCAGGCTACGTTTGGGCGGGTGTGGTACCACCACAACTGTCTACCAGTTCGTCTTTTTAAAACAATCGGTGACGCTACCTTCGCCGGGACACTGCAGCCAAGTCAAGGCTGAGCCGTTCTTATTTAAGCCTAGCGAACCACCACCACCACCACCACCAGCGCTAATAGCGGCCCACTGCTGCTGCTACTGCTGCTACTACCGGCCCGGTCGGTACCTTCGACAGATGAGAGCAGTCACGGTATCCGAACCGCTTCTAGAGCACGACGGTTCGACCACTGAGCACGAACATTTACAACCCAGTGGGTAATGATGGCTTCTTAGCCTCCGACATGATTATCATACCCCAAGACTCACTTTGTCGTGCGAAGGCGGTCCGACCGTCGTGCTCGGGAGTCGTTACCGTCGTGCTCGAAGGTCGTACAGTCGTTCTCAAGGGGGGAGAAGGGGGGGGGGGTGTTTAAGCACTACAGAAGGGCTTGCCACCAATGGGGAGGACTACCCGGGGCGAGCTAAAAGCTTACGATGACCACACATTCACCAAGGGACTGCGCCGAGATCAACAGTGTGGACACCGTGATGTAACCAAAGAGGTCTCACCCTAACCCTGCGAACCTTCCCCGTGTAGGGAGGGGGGACCTACCCGACAGCCCCGGCCAGCCCCGCCCCGCCCCGCCGCGCCGCGCTCCCGTCCTCCCTATATTCGTGTCTCCGTCACCCCTCATAGCCTCACGCCGCGGGACAATATCACCTGCAGCTTACTGCTGGTTATCACGGTCTCTCTCGCCAAGGCTGCACTCGTCTTGTGACACCACGTACATACATTTAAAAATACATCAGTAACTAAATGAAGAATGAATGAATTACTAAGTATATATATATATATATATATATATATATATATATATATATATATATATATATATATATATATATATATAT
>JAYMFT010257089.1:0-10821 GCA_038088735.1 Panulirus argus
GAGAGAGAGAGAGAGAGGGAGAGAGAGAGAGAGAGAGAGAGAGAGAGAGAGAGAGAGAGAGAGAGAGAGGAATGAGGGACTCCGCCGGCATGTGGGGTACCACGGTGGGTTTTCGGATTTCGGGCGGCGAGATGCAGAGGTCGTCCTGGCTCTAAGGTTCCGCGCCATATTGGCTACTTTTTCCTCGCCAGAATTTGGCTACTTTTTAAATCTCTCTCTCTCTCTCCCTCGTCTCCAGCTTAATGCCACGAGGAACTGAGAGAGAGAGCCTCACATTTGAATAAAACACATTTCCATTTCTTTTTTTTTACCCCAATTAACCGAGATAAATGTGGGAAATCTATCTTTTTCCCCCCTTCCCATGAAGCAATTAACGGACATCTTGCGCTCGGGGGGCCACTTTATAAGTGATAAATAAATGTCTTCCCTCTCACGCAGATAAAAAGAGACTTTTATGTTGTCCATTTAATACACCGTACAAGGTTAGGCGCGTACCAGCACCCTAATTACTTGTGTGTTCCGGGGAGGGAGTTTTACACTCGTGTTGCCCCGTCCCTTAACCTTGTACGTATATATGTACCATGTCTTAAACATTAAGTGCACACGCACATATGTACACTTTCCAGCTTACGCCTGGTTCCTGTTTATCGATCAGCCCTAAAAAGGGGGGGATGAACGGCTGGGTTGCCTGTGGGCCGTACTGCATTGTCCGGGAATCGAACTTGGGCCGGTTAATTGAGTGGGTTGCAGCGCTAACTTCTGCATTATCTTATAGAAATAAAAAAAATTTGCGTGATTTGGTGTGTGTGTGTGTGTGTGTGGGGGAGAGAGAGAGAGAGAGAGAGAGAGAGAGAGAGAGAGAGAGAGAGAGAGAGAGAGAGAGAGAGTGCCGCTACCGATAACTTTCGGAAGCAAGTCCACAGAAGTTCACATTTTGGCCACAAGGGTCGCTAAACACACATCCGACCCGTGCACAAAGAACAGACGAGCAGCTTTTAAAAAGAAAACTGGACATGGTCGAACTGCCTTAAAAAGAAAACTGGTCATGGTCAAACAGCTTTAAAAAGAAAACTGGACGTGGGCAAACAACGTTAACCTAAATCAACACGCGGATTTGAGAAGAAAAAGTAAAAAAAAAAAAATATTTTACCAGTTGCAAGACTTGATCACAATCAACGTACACGATGGATGGATCAAAGTTGAGGTAACATGAATAAACGAAAAGAAAATGAAGTTTGACAAAAAGTAAGAGAGAGAACGATTTGCAAAATAAGGATGCTGGAAAACGTGAAGAGGCGTCTTAGAGCGCGGGAAGCAGGCAAGCGACCTGGGGGAACTCTTAGACTTAACGCTGGGTCTGGGGTTCACTTTACGGGACGACCAGGATTGGGTAGTGGGGTGTGTGGGTGTCCGACGCGTCGCTGGACCTGGGCGACCACGTCACGGGACGGCTAGTAGGTTCGGGCGTCATCGGGGACCGCGAACCGTCACGAGACCATCAGCCGCCGCGTCACGATGGCCGCGTCACGGGGGGGGGGGGGGGACACGGTAATTGCGTAACGGGACAAAGGGGGCAGGAAGTGAGTGACGGGATTTCGCCAGACAAGGATGGGACGTGGCGGGTGGCCCGGGGAGCTTACCCACCCCACGCGTAGCGATGCCGAGGGGTTTCTGTGCCCACTCTTCGATAAGGAACACTTTTCTGATGTTCCTGCGAACTCTGTCGCAACATCTACGACTCAAAGAGAGCCAAAGGCCAAGGCGGAAGTCCCTCTCTCTCTCTCTCTCTCTCTCTAAGGCCCAGAGGGCCTGCGACAGGTCTCTCCAGCCGGCGTAGCAGTAAAGGCCTCCGAGCGACAGCACTGCACACGATGGGTCCTGGAAGGGTGTACACACTCCAAAGGTTCTTCACGCTCAATCTACCTTCTGCGCTCTCCCATCCCGACGATTATTGATAATCTCGACTCTTTCTGAAGTTCGTTCCATAAGAAGAGAGGGTTCGACTCCCGTCGTGGTTGGAGGAAGTCAGGACGTCGATCCCTGGCCGGATGAAGATGATGATGATGACGAAGCCTCGTCGCCAAGGCCAGCCGCCCAAGCGTAAGATTTTGTCCAAAAACGCAAAATTGGATCTCGGACGTCATGGAAGAGAGGAAGATAATTGGGCGTGAGGGTGGGTGGGTGGGTGAGGATGGCTACGTCCTGCAGGGGGCGTGGGTTACAGAGTGAGGGAAGACCACAGCTGCTGTGCTTCCCACACCCCCATCTAGAGGATGTGTGTGTGTGTGTGTGTGGGTGGGGGGAGGGGGGGAAGCGAGCCAGTGAGACCTACATACATACGCGGTTCACAAAGGCAGCGGGAGAGTGGAAGGGAGGGACACAGACACGGGGACTGCAGTCTTGTCTTGTGGAGACTTTGATCCTCTGTGCTGCACGACGGTATGGTGATCCTTGGGGGTGGGGGGCAATGATGGCCTTGTCTCTGACCTGACTCCTTACGGGTCCAGGTGAGAGGCCAGGCCATCACACCCAGAGGTCGCGCCTTTGTGTGCTCAAGGGGATGACAGTTGGGGAGCGGCTGGCATATACAGGCCAGGAAGGAGGAGTGCAAGGAGGAACAGATTGAATGGACACAGATATACATACATGTATACATACATACATGAACAAACTAGATGGAGACAAGAATAAACTGAGTTAAATAAGGTGTAGACAAACAGAGAGAAAGACTTGGTTATACACACAGATATACAAGACAGACTAATAGGCAAATATATAACCAGATAAATAAGCAATGCATCTAACGTGGGGTACGAGGAAAAGAACAGACAAACCGACATACAAAACACATACCAAGAAACAGCTGCACGGACAATCACTGGAACAGAAAACAGGGTGAATTTTAAATGAGCATTTAGTATGTAATCTACTGATCTATGCCTCAGCAATTCCCCTTCACGCTTCTTAAAAGCTGGGATGACTTTACGCATGCATGTGTGTGAACCCCTACATTGCTGGAACCAGCAGGGCGGAAAGACCCGACCCCTCACCCTCCCTAACTCCTTAAGAACGAGCGCAACCTTCCAAAAGATGAGACTCAAACCTGTTTTCAGATACCAACTGTATTACGGCCTGACTTGAGAGATATTACGAAAATTACCTGATACCTGACTTACTGATTCTGGAGTACGATGACTCGCGTGAGGTCACAAAGGACGCATTCAGAAAAAGACCAGAGGAAGACAGGATGACTGATAATAGAGGAAGCAATATAAAATCATACAAAAAAGACGAGCAAGAAATGATTTATCATGGTAAAGACATCGAATAAAACAGGACAATACTGGGAGAGGACACTGGGAACGATCAGTTGTAGAGGAAAGACTATGATGGGGAATCGGTGATGATTCGGGGATAGATGGACTGATTAATAACGGAAAGGGAAAATAAAACAGGAATCAGAGGAGAAATAAAAGAGGACGAACGAAGGAAGACGACATCACAGAAAACGAGAACCACAACACTGATCTAGTGGAGGTCTGTAATAGCAGCGGGAGGGTCGCAGCAAAGAACAAACATAAAAGAAATTAGACAAATAATGAACCCACGACTTTAAATGGAAGACGAAACCTTAAAAAAATAAACCTAAAGTGGAACCAGTGGCAAAATATATCACAGACAGAAAATTAAATCTGCACTCGCTGACTACGACAAAAAATAATAATGAGGTCTGAAAAAAGTTAGGAGTTCCGCTCCTCGTCCCGCCACGCCGAGATAGGCTTCAGCGAGGTGGCCGGTGCAAGGAACACTCCTGACGAAGGAGGGCTTGACGAATGAAGACTATACAATTGGCTTTGCTTCAAGAGATGATGAGAGCAGAGGCTCCAGTGAGTTCCTGGATTAGGAGTATGGAGACATCAGGGAAAATCTGGGTTTAAGGTCACTGGTGTGAGGGAGGGAGTGAAGGAGGAACGCTGGGGGAAGGCAGAGAAAGAGAGAGAGAAGGGAGTGGTAATGGAAGGGCGTGATGGAATCTGAACGTGCGAGAGGAAATGAGAAGGTACATGAGGTTATGCTATTTGCTGATGCAACTGACGGGTGTCTTGGTAAGGAGGAGGAGGAGAGGCGACAAAAAATATATGTACAGAGTGGCAAAGGAGAGGGAGGGAAATATTAGGCTGTGAAGAACGCTAAAATGAACCAAGGATGTAAGGATGATGATGCACAAACGAATCTGGAAAACCATTCCGGAATCAGGTTTGATATAATACTTTCGTCTGGAGAATGAGTAAATAGACTGATTTAGACGTGTTTTTGAACAGTGATAAAAGTTGGAATGATGAGCGGGTCAACCGCTTCCGCCCAAGCTTAAATGAGATTAAAATCATAGGCTTTACTACATTACATTTATATATACATATAAGAAACTGTGGTTCTTTTGGATATGTTTCGTTAAAAAACCTGTTAACGATTTATTTCTCTCATTCTCTTTTAAAGCCCTTATTTTCTTGCGAGTGCTTGCAGGAAACTTTAAGGCTTTTATTGGCGGACGCAAAAGTAGCAGCGCGGCGAGAGCGGTAGAAGCGGGGAAACTACATCACTTGGCTGGAGATATATATTGTTTGTGATTGCTTGTTGAAGAGATAAAGTACACGTTCTTGTCCCGTGTTTGTTTGTTTCCAGTAAGGAGCGCTTCTGTAATGTAAGGACGCTTGCTGTCTGTAATTTGCCGGAGTGGTTTTGTGGACTCTTCCGTCTCTTGTCTCGTTAGGCTGGTCTCTTGTTGTAATTTACTACAGAAACATTACCACCATGAATTTCGTCATGGCCGACAACCTCAGCCAAACCCAGGCTCCCCTTCAAGATCTACCACGTAACTTAAGAGTTCACACAAGTCAAGGCGGAGATTGCAATCCCCTTAATAACGTGAGGTACGTTTGTGGGATTCACCACAACCATCCTCTCAAGACTTATCAATATCCCTCTCAAACATGGCGCAGGCAACCAAGTCACACAGAAAAAAAAACATGTGCCCAACGTGAAAGACAAGAGACGGCGAATTGAACAAAAGCACTCAAGCACTGTTAAAGACTTCAAGCACCTTCACATCACAGAAGCTCTCCTTATCAGGGACACACTACTCGCAATCAACCTACAAAACACCGCCGGGCAAGATCGCGCGCGTTCGCGCGCGCGCGCACACACACACACACACACACACACACACACACACACACACTCTATCGTCCTTTCAACAACCAATCAAAGACGAGATGGTCACCGGACTGATAAAAGAGTTTTTCAAACAGCCGCGTCCCCTACACTACTACTTTTACGTCCTCTCCTCTCATAAAGACGACCCGTTCAGTACCCGAAGCTGACTGATACCTGAAGACGCTCTCCCGATGGAAGAGAGCGAGAGAGACGTCGACGACACTCCTACAAGGACCCTCTTCAATGGTACCCACGTGTTTTCCCAGTTCCCACCAACCCCAAAGAATCCTTTAAACCCCCTCCCCTCTCACCCTCCTTATTCGCCCCGTCGTCGCCAAGGACCAAGAAGGCAGGCACCGCTAAACGCTAAACTCCCTGCCGGCGTTATCTGCACAAAAATTCGCACCATTAGGACCTAAGGGAGCGTGAAACCCAGGGGCGAGGTTCAGGGGCGCCGCCGCTATTGCAAGACCCGGCCCTAGCGAGCGACCCTTGTATCATCAAACTGTAGGTAATGATCGTGTTCCTGGGTCGTAGATAAAGCTATTCATTTACAGGCACTGATGCCAAGTCATCATTAACCAAATACTGTGATGATGACTCCATGATCACTTTATTTATCGCCGAAGATAATATATTCATTGTCGTGCTACGAGTGCCACTGCTTGCTGTGAGCAACGATCTTGCTCGTAAGTCGTTACTTGATGATGGTGATACTGCTGCCTTAATCTTCCTCCAACTTCTACGTTGAAAAAGAAAATCTTAAAACGTATTAACCTCCCGGCCTGAGGGCAGTGGCAGGAAGGGAAAAATATCTCATACATCAAACTCATATTCCTTTTACTTTCTTGGATACTGTCTGTATGCTTTGCATACATGACATACATGCTTAGCATATACGTAGAAGCATGTATGGCCGGACACTTACGTATGCAGATGAATCTATACTTACTTGCTTGGGAAGGCGTGGTTTTTCAAGGCCCGAAGAGTGGAAACAGAATAATGAAATGGAATTGTTTGCCTCAAGTGCTAAGCTGGTCTTCGTTGGCTCTAGACAGAAGAAAAGAGTTATGGTTCCCAAGTGGTGGTACGAGTACTATAAATGGCACGTGTACAAAAAGCGGTACGTGTACCACAAGCGAAACGTGTACCACAAGCGGGACGTGTACCATAACAGGTGTGTGTACCACAAGTGGTACGCGAGAGCCGTCCAGATGGTACGTAGTTCTCGCTTGGAGGAGTATCAGTTGTAGGTAAAAAAGGAATACAGCTTTATAAATAGGAATGTTGGAAAACATATTTGTCACATTTCTATTTATCACTAAATATAAGCGTAAGATTTATTCAAGCTGCGACTATCTAACTATTTTTGAGATTTTAACAGCGGTACACGGAGTGGAGGAAAGACACGCCAAACATCAGTACATGGGGCAGTAACTAACTAATTCAGGTGTCCTCACCATCACCATCGATAATGACCGGACTGATCACTCGAGAGGAATGTACATCACTGCAAAGCTTCTTCTGTGAGAGCTAATATCCCTAGGGCTTTTCCCCCCTTTTTGAGACATCACGAGAACGAGAACACGACTGAATACCAAATTTAAGAGACCCCGTACAGGACAAATGGATAATCATAAGTTACTAAATCTTCCCCAAATGGACTTTTCTTCTTCTTCCCGTTAAGAACAAACGACAATTGTTCATAATATCGTAAGTAATGAACACCTACCAGACTCTCCTTCCAAGAGACTATTAATAAATTACGACACACATTCTCTCTCTTTTTTCCCGTCCAGTGTTGTTTGTTTACGACAGTGCACGTCCGTCTGTCCCAGGGATTCGCGGGGTCCACCCAGCTCGCTAGACCTGGCGAGGTCAAGAGGCCACGACCTTCAGGATGCACTGAAGCTGACGTCAGGAGCTTCTTAGACAAGGAAGTCCTCAGCCTCCTCCTCCTCCTCCTTCAGGATCCTCCCCATCAAAAGAGGAACTGGAAAACCTGATTCTATTTACGTCCGGTATCAAGCGATTCGGTAAATTCCTCTCTTGCATTCAAATCCGATTTGGCTTCATTCTACCGAGGTGAGACTCCGTGTCAGGTGTGAGAAAACTGATAACAAAATGCGTAAATGAAAGAAAAGTATTTACATTACCGAATGTACATCGCCTGTCACTCTGAAGTATAAGTATGGATTTCCTTATACTTTCCCTAAGGCAAGTTGTTGGTGGCCATTCTCACCGACTGAATAATGTCTCTCAATCGCTGCCAAAATTGTGAGCTGCGACAGTTTACAGCCACCCGTGCACAAACGTACAGCCAGGTTGTCAGCGACCATCTCCCCAAGGCTCAAGACGTACGAGAATGTAGGTACTTGACAGTGACAGCACCACGGCAAAAATGGGTACGAAAATACAGCCACTTGACACCGGCAGTGCCTGGCCACGGCAAGTGGGTACACATCTTTACTCATTTTCATTCACCATAGCTCTTGCTGGTGTCGGCTCGGTCATGTCATCCATAACCAAGCCAGTCAATGGTGCTCGTTGCAAATGGTCTCCTCACAGTCTCCACCTGAGAAACAATGTACCAGCTTCCCTAGTACGATAAGAATGGTACTGTGGCCTGCAAGATCTTAACCCTAACTTCTCGATACGCAGTCTGTCGGCCGTAACCTTGGCAGACGCTCGTACTTTCACACCAAAAATGTCAATTCTAGAAAAATCCGACGACTCGTAAGATTCTTATACGACCTCAAATACGTAATTATGAAAATGATGGCGAAAAATATGTGGATTCTCGTGTTTGTCACTGATGCTGCATGAGGCACTTCCTTTACGCACTTGCCAAACACACTCATCCACTTGCTGGCTTGCCTGGTCCACTCTCTCACTCCGTAACCATCTCACGTAACCTTCCTATTCTCTCTCTCTCTCTCCTGACCCCACATCATCTTCTCTTCCGTCTCACTGCTTCCTTCCTTCTCCCGAGACGAGCAAGTGATGTGTGGGAATCCCTGTAACTACATACGAGGGATCCTCAGCCCATCCCTGTATCATGACTTCCCATCTCACTCCACTGTCAATGTGTGTGTTTGTGTGTTCTGAATATATGAAGTCCTCACCTCACCCATGTAAACTAAGTGGTATATATCATTCTACTGTCTCCATATCTGGGTACAGACTCAACATATACCGTGTTTGTATCTATGTGCTGGATATGTGGGTCCCTCAGCCTATAACCATGTCTGTAATGTGTCGATGGAAGGACAAATGTGTGTACGAGTACACCACTGGTAGGATTCGAACCCTGGCTAGGGTGTTCGACCATCTCGGAGGTTAGAAGACACAGACGACACTGGACTGTGGCTGAGGTGGCCGGACGCCCTACCCAGGGTTCGAATCCGACCTATGGTGTATATATATGTGTGTGTGTAATGTCTTGCCCACGCCACAGCATGGGGACTGGTTTAAGTAAAGAGATCACTTAAACCCCCTCCTACACTGCCAGCCATCCTGACACACACCCCCACAGGTACACTCTCTTCCTGTGGAGGTTCCTCTGAGACGGCGCGCGACTCCCACGCCAGCAGCGTCCCCGTCAGGGGGTTCCCCCGCGCCAAAAGACGCTATGCAACCCAACCAGGGTCCGTAATGCCGACCGCCTTGACCCGTGGCCCTCAGATGACCCTCCCTCACACCCTCGGAGGAAGCGGAGGGAGGGAGGGAGGGAGGTGGGAGAAGAGGATTAGGAGGGAGGGAAGAGGAGGAGGGTCGGGCAAGGTTCGTGATGCAAATCAGTGGCCACTGGACGCCCCGCGCCCTGTACCCCAGGTCCCTCCGCCTCGCCTGAAAGACTGTTGTCGAGTGAGGGGGATGCATGACGTATGAGAGATGGGTGACTGATAGCACGGTGGTTGAGTGACGGGTGATTGCATGACTAGGGACTGGATGATGGGCGAGTATGAACGGCGGCTGCGTGGGTGAGAGGCATTTGAGTGATAGATGACTGAATGGATGGCAACTGAACGAGAGATGATTGAGTGATTGGTGGCTCAGTGATGAGTGAGAGACCGGATGATGGTTGGGTGATATGCAAGCGCTTCAGCGATGGGTGAGTGCAAGGAGGGGGGGGGGTTTAAGGTAGCGGATGAATAAACGGATGGGAAATGGATGATGGTTGTACGAAGGCTGAATCAAATGAAAGGCAGATACGTGAAAGGTGGATGAATCATGGCATAAGGAATGGATTAAATCAGATGAAACAAATAAACGAAGATAAAAGTAACTGACGAATGAGAATCATAAGACAAATATGATAAGTAAACAGTGGATGAATGACATTTAGAAAACTTTAAAAGACATATTCAATCTCGACAACAGTTCCTGTGGGGGTCAGCGTCACACCCCACGTAAACTTCTCCCCACAACTCGAGTTGGAAATAACATGTTGGCTCCGCCGTTACCAACACCTTTCAAGAGAGATTATTACGACTATGCCAAAAAAGAGTCATTGGAGAAGCTTTTTCCAAAATGGGAAATCGCCGAATAAGTTTACATTTGAGAAACTCGTCCAAAATAGGAAATAGGCGAAGAAATCTCGATACGAATAAGGGTGCTTTGGCCAAATACTTCCAGCCTACTGAAGCTCTCCCGAATATAAATTAAAATCTGTCTCTAAAAAATTCTAATTATCAACCTTCATTATAAAAAGAGAAAATCAATGAACACGGAACTCCCTTCCTGCCCAAAACAACACTGCATCGATGTGTATACACGTCTGGCGAGTTCTGAAATTACGTACGTGCTGATCACAAACGTCAATATAATTGCTCGTAAAATGAGAGAGAGGAAAAAATAAAACTTGTTCTTTCGACCGGTCGGTATTTTTACAAAACAGAACCTGATTGGAAGAAGGATTTCAAGGCCAGAGATCCTGACCTCCTAGGCTACTTGGACGGTGAACAGATAACGTATGTTGGGATTAACGTCTTTAATGTATTAATCTGCTTTTGCTAACATATTCTTCAGAGCAATACAGCAATATACAGAGAATATTAAGGTCACCTTTACTCTGAAGACGGACCCGTCCGTCCGTCAACCAAACCATCCAGTTGTCCTGGCCAAAATTGGACCACGCACACTTTTTAAAAGCCCAAAAATACACAGAGGTAATATCACGGACTACACTCAGGTATACAAAAGCGGAAACAGGTCTGAAGCAAAGGTCTTAACACACAAGTCCCCCCTAAAAAAAGGCATTGGGCAACGAAAGTGCATCCAATTTAAAAGTTCATACGTAAGTTCAGACACACGAATCGAAAAATAGGCTAAACTTAAAAACATATCTGGATTCATTACAACTGTGGTTTAGATACGTTGAAATGTTTGTCGCCTCGTAAAAAATATCCATAGGCACATTAAAATGCACAATACATTCTGAAAGAATACAGTCTTTGAAATATGTCAAGCTCAGAAAAAGAAATGCAAGACATAAAAAACAAAAGACTGTCTCTAAGATACAATCTAAAGTATGGGGTTCACATAAAATCCGGAAATGTACAACACATTCACAAATACAAGGTTAAATACGGCCTGTTTATATAT
>JAYMFT010257100.1:0-10821 GCA_038088735.1 Panulirus argus
CTACCCTTCCTAATCTGCCCACCTCCCACCTTTCTCATGCCACATGCATCTCTTGCACATGCCATCATTGCTTCCCTGAATACATCCCATTCCTCACCCCCTCTCCTCACTTCACTTGTTCTCACCTTTTGCCATTCTACACTCAGTCTCTCCTGAGAGTCTTTTCAAGCCAGATATGCCTGATCCCTTGCCTGAATGGCCTCAGAACAGGAAAGGTTGAGCCATGGATTGGAGGAAGAGTGGATGAATGCTTCCATTCCCACAAGAATAAACTCTGCTATGTGTGTGGCAGAAATAGAAGCATCACCACATAAGAGACAGTAATTTACCCAGGGAAAGTCAGAAAAGAAGTTACATAAGATATTCCAGTCATCTTTGTTCAGATGGCAGTATTTACGCTTAGATGGGGCTGCCTAAGGGGGAGGTGCCGTTAGAATAGACACATTTATGAGAGTATGATCAGATGAACCGATTGGGGGCGAGATCGTGTATTCACAGCGGGATGGACTAGAGGTAAAAACAAATCCAGAATATTAGGAGCGTGGTCATAGCTGTCTGGAGTGTGGGTAGGGTGGGAGATGATTTGCTCTAAATAAATGAGAATGGAGATTGTAAGGGCTTCAAACCCTCCGCCATCTGTATGGGAGAAATTCAACCATTCCCTGCGGTGAACGTTGAAATCCCCGAGGTAGAAGATCTCGGCCTGCAGGTGAGAGAATGTCGCAGTCTCATGGTAGCGGTTAAGATAGTAGAAGAAGGATACAAAATTCGTAGAATTTGGAGAGCAATAGGCGAAACAGAGAAAAAGTAGGGAGAAGGACCTTAAGCCACATAACATCAAAGTCTGGGGACTCTAGGTCCTTGAGGCGTGCAACAGTTGTGTTTATGATGGAATAAGCACAACCACCACCTATAAACCGGAATCGTGAGTGGAGGTTATAGTTAGATATGAAAAAGGGAATAGCGAGAATATCGTTAGACAACTGTGTCTTAGAAGTAAGATATTAGGAGAGGTACTAGACAGATGGTGTTCAACTGAGTAGAGGTTACGAGAGAGACCACGAATGTTGCTATAGCTATAGTGAATAGAAAAAGAGGAAGGTTTAACAGAGGGAAAGTTCTTAGGAGGGGCCGGTACTACTACTGCCAGAGCCCTCTCTCTCATTGGCAGTAGAATTAGGCTGAAACCCGGAGATTCTAAGCACCCTATGATGCCGGGGACTAGGGCCATAGATTGGACGGACTCTGTCATGGTGAATCTTATAAGTGATTGAGTGGACAGGAGTTGGCAAAAGTACTTGTGTGAAAAAAGTAGTAATAATAAGCAAGGTGTATGGTGCTTGTAAGAAGATGGTTGGACTAGCCCGGTAGCCCCGTTTTGTTGAGACAGAAAGTAAGACCAGCAATCCTGACACGGAGAGTTTAGGATGGTATTGTCAGGCATGGTGGCAAGCACACGATCTGGTTGGTCACATGTTAGTCCTTGTAGAATATGTGGACTGTGCTGGCCAGGCGGAGGCTGGTGAAGTTGAGGAGAAATCCATTGGGTGGTGGACGGGCTCGGGTTTGGGTGGAGTCAGGTGGTTGTGGAGGGGCGGGGGGTGCTGCCCTCTGCTGAGGAAAGGCCAACATAGATAAATGAATAAATAAATCAAGAACGGTTAATTTATTCATGTAGGCATTTGGCTGAAAATACACAGTTTAGGAATTATATAATTGGGGGGTCATAATATTAACTAGATAATTGGTAACAAAAGAGCAGCAGATCCGGGCGGGGCTGGATGTTTCTTCGATTTGGACAAGCACAGAAGCGTAGTGCAGTCTGTCTACACAGCCCTGGAAGTTTCGCAGAGCAAAGCTCATGGTTTGTACGTTATAATTTAATGCTGATTGAACATTATGTGATGTAAAGTTACATTTTGGTTGAATTGCAGTATTATTGTGTTGATATATTATGTATTCAGTGGCGGACATTACGTGATGAATGTTTTCATGGTGGTTGCTTTGCAGTGTTGTAGTAGTTGATATACAGATAAATATGGGAAAACAGATATTTGCTTGCTAATTTGACCACTTCTTCATGTATTGTTCATGACATTCACAGTAATAGGTATGAGAAATTTCTTGTATCTGTCCATTTATCTGTCTATCTACCTATCTGTCTCTCTACGATCACTGGTTGGTTGAAGGTGATTGTGGTGACGGACGTCGGTCAGGTAATGGCCCCTCTGACCCTCGAGGAAATTCTTATTGACTGGCTCTGGTCGGCTGGCTGGGTCACAGCTCCTGTGGTCAGCTAGCTGGGTCACAACTGTAAACAGCTGGTTCACGGCTCCAACGGTCGAAGGGCGCGGTCCGTTGCTTACACTGAGGCAACAGCATCTCCGCCATTGGCCTCTCGGATCCTCACCTACTTACTGGTTCAGTGGTAAACGTGTCTATCTAATATGTATATCAATTTCCCAATCAGATTCAATGGATGTAGACGCTCTTGTGTGAAGATGGTAGATAGATAGATAGATAGATAGATAGATAGATAGATAGGTAGAGAGAGAGAGAGAGAGAGAGAGAGAGAGAGAGAGAGTACAGGTCGACATGATCTCTGGCGGCCCGAGAGTGCCGCTGACAGACGTCCTACCCCAACGAGGGTTGGACGATGTGTTGATGGTGGTGTTGGGGAGCTGCCGTGTGATGAGGTTGGGTACGGTGGTGGGACATAGCCTAGGAACAATGGTGGGACAGCGGGTGGGTACAGTGGTGAGACAGCGGCTGGGTCCAGTGGTGGGACATAGCCTCGATACAATGGTGGGACAGCGGCTGGGTCCTGTGGAGGGACACAGCCTAGGTACAATGGTGAAACAGCGGCTGGGTCCTGTGGAGGGACACAGCCTAGGTACAATGGTGAGACAGCGGCTAGGTCCAGTGGTGGGAGATAGCCTAGGTACAATGGTGAGACAGCGGCTAGGTCCAGTGGTGGGAGATAGCCTAGGTACAATGGTGGGACAGCGGCTGGTTACAGTGGTGAGGCAGCGGCTGGGTCCAGTGGTGGGACAGCGGGTGGGTACAGTGGTGAGACAGCGGCTGGGTCCAGTGGTGGGACATAGCCTAGGTACAGTGGTGGGACAGCGGCTGGGTCCTGTGGTGGGACACAGCCTAGGTACAATGGTGGGACAGCGGCTGGGTACATTGGTGAGACATAGACTAGGTACAGTAGTGGGACATCAGTTGGGTCAAGTGGTGGTACATAGCTTAGATACAATGGTGGGACAGCGGCTGGGTACAGTGGTTAGACAGCGGCTGGGGCCAGTGGTGAGACAGCTGCTGGGTCCAGTGGTGTGACATAGCCTAGGTACAGTGGTGGGACAGCGGCTGGGTCCAGTTGTGGGATATAGACTATGTAAGACTATTTACAGTAGTGGGACATAGCCTAGATACAGAAGTGGGATAGCGGGTGGGTACAGTATGGGTCATAGCCTAGGTAAAATAGTGGGACACCGACTGGGTACAGTGGTGAGACACAGAGTAGATACAGTAGTGAGACAGCGGCTGGGTGCATTGGTAAGACATATCCTTGGGACAAGGTGGGACACCGGCTGGGTACAGTGATGGGACACAGCCTAGGTACAGTAGTGGCACATCTGCTGGATGCAGTAGTGGGACATAGCTTAGGATAGTAGTGGGACAGCGGCTGGGTACAGTGGTGTGACATAACCTTGATTCAGTAGTGGGACAGCGGCTAGGTACAGTGATAGGACATAGCCTAGGTACAGTGGTGGAACAGAGGCTGGGTCCAGTGGTGGTACATAGCCTAGATACAGTAGTGGGACAGCGGCTAGGTCAAGTGGTGGGACATAGCTTAGGTACAGTGATGGTACAGTGGTGGGACATTGCCTAGATACAGTAGTGGGGCAGCGGCTGGGTATAGTGGTGTGACACAGACTATGTACAGTAGTGGGACATAGCTTAGATACAGTAGTGGGACAGCGGGTGGGTATAGTATGGGGCATATCCTAGGTACAGTGGTGGGACAGTGGTTGGACATTGCCTAGATACAGTAGTGGGACAGCGGCTGGGTACAGTGGTAGGACATAGCCTAGGTATAGTAGTGGAACAATGGTTGTGTCCAGTGGTGGGACAGCGGCTGGGCACAGTGGTGGGACAGAGCTTAGTTACAGTAGTGGGACAGCAACTGGGTCCAGTGGTGGGACATTGTCTTGTTACGGTAGTGGGATGGGGGCTGGCTATAGTGGTGGGACATCGCCTTGGAACAATAGTGGGACAGCGGCTGGGTTCATTGTTGGGACATAGCCTAGGTACAGTAGTGGGACAGCGGCTGGGATCAGTGGTGGGGCATAGCCAGAGAACAGTAGTGTGACAGTGGTTGGGTACAATGGATGGATACAGTGGTGTTACAAAGGCTGTGTACATTGATGGGACAGAGGTTGAATACAATAGTGGTACAGAGATTGGGCATAGTGGTAGGACAGAGGCTGGGCATAGTTGTGGGACAGAGGTTGGGTTCAGTGTTTGGATATAGGCTGGGTACAGTGGGGGGGGAGAGATTGGATACATTGGTGGGAAAGAGACTGGGCACACAAGTGGGATAGAAGTTAGGTATAGTATTGGTTTTAAGGATAGGTACAGTGGTGGGACAGAGGTAGGGTACAGTGGTGAGAGAGGCAGGATACAGTGGTGGGAGAGAGGCAGGATACAGTGGTGGGGAGAGGCAGGGTACAGTGGTGAGAGAGGCAGTATACAGTGGTGAGAGAGAGGCAGGATACAGTGGTGGAGAGAGGCAGGGTACAGTGGTGAGAGAGGCAGGATACAGTGGTGGGAGAGAGGCAGGATACAGTAGTGGGAGAGAGGCAGGGTACAGAGGTGAAAGAAATGCAGGATATAGTGGTGGGAGAGAGGCAGAATACAGTGGTGGGAGAGAGGCAGGGTACAGTGATGAGGTAGAGGCAGGATACAGTGGTGGAGAGGAACAGGATACAATGGTAGGAGAGGCAGGATACAGAGGTGGGAGAGAGGCAGGATATAGTGGTTGTAGAGAGGCAGGATACAGTAGTTGTAGAGAGGCAGGATGCAGTAGTGGAAGAGTGGCAGGAAACAGTGATGGGAGGGAGGCAGGATACAGTGGTGGGAGAGGCAGGATACGGTGGTGAAAGAAAAGCAGGATATAGTGGTGGGAGAGAGGCAGGATACATTGGTGGGAGAGAGGCAGGATACAGTGGTGGGAGAGAGGCAGGATACAGTGGAGGGAGAGAGGCAGGATACAGTAGTGGGAGAGAGTCAGGGTACATTGGTGAAAGAAAGGCAGGATATAGTGGTGGGAGAGAGGCAGGATGTAGTGGTGGGAGAGAGGCAGGGTACAGTGGTGGAAGAGAGGCAGAATACAGTGGTGGGAGAGAGGCAGGATACAGTGGTGGGAGAGAGGCAGGATACAGTGGTGGGAGAGAGACAGGATACAGTGGTGGTTGAGAGGCAGGATACAGTGGCGGGAGAGAGGCAGGATACAATGGTGGGAGAGAGGCAGGATATAGTGGTGGGAGAAAGGCAGGATACAGTATTGGGAGAGAGGCAGGGTACAGTGGTGAAAGAAAGGCAGGATATAATGGTGTGAGAGAGGCAGGATACAGTGGTGGGAGAGAGGCAGGATACAGTGCTGGAAGAGAGGCAGGATACAGTGTTGGGAAAGAGGCAGGATATAGTGGTGGGAAAATGGCAAGATACAGTGGTGTAAGAGAGGCAGGATATAATGGTTGGAGAGAGGCAGGTTACAGTAGTGGGAGAGATGCAGGATACAGTGTTGGGAGAGAGGCAGGGTACAGTGGTGAAAGAAAGGCAGGATATAATGGTGTGAGAGGGGCAGGATACAGTGGTGGGAGAGAGGCAGGATACAGTGTTGGGAGAGAGGCAGGATACAGTGGTTGGAGAATGGCATGATACAGTGGTGTGAGAGAGGCAGGATACAGTGGTTGGAGAGAGGCAGGATATAATGGTTGGAGAGAGGCAGGTTACAGTAGTGGGAGAGATGCAGGATAAGTGTTGGGAGAGAGGCAGGATATAGTGGTGGGAGAATGGCAAGATACAGAGGTGTAAGAGAGGCAGGATGCAGTGGTTGGAGAGAGGCAGGATACAGTGTTGGGAGAGAGGCAGGATATAGTGGTGGGAGAATGGTGTAAGAGAGGCAGGATACAGTGGTTGGAGAGAGGCAGGATATAATGGTTAGAGAGAGGCAGGTTACAGTGGTGGGAGAGATGCAGGGTACAATAGTGGAAGAGAGGCAGGATACAGTGGTGGAAGAGGGGCAGGATACAGTGTTGGGAGGCAGGATACAGTGGTTGAAGAGAGGCAGGTAACAATGGTGGAAGAGAGGTGAGATACAGTGGTGAGAGAGAGGGAGGATACAGTGGTGGGAGAGAGGCAAGATACAGTGGTGGGAGAGAAGCAGGATACATTAGTGGGAGAGGGGCAGGATACAGTGGTGGGAGAGTGGCAGAATACAATGGTGGGAGAGAAGCAGGATACCATGGTGGGAGAGGCAGGATACAGTGGTGGGAAAGTGGCAGGATGCAGTGGTGGGAGAGAGGCAGGATACATTGGTGGGAGAGAGGCAGGAATTCAGTGGTGGGAGAGTGGCAGAATACAATGGTGGGAGAGAAGCAGGATACAATGGTGGGAGAGGCAGGATACATTGGTGGAAGAGAAGCAGAATACAGTGGTGGGGTTAGAGGCAGGATACAGTGATGGGAGAGAGGCAGGATACTATGTTGGGAGTGGCAGGATACAGTGGTGGGAGAGAGGCAGGATACAGTGGCAGGAGAGAGACAGAATTCAGTGGTGGGAGAGAGGCAGGATGCAGTGGTGGAAGGATGGTAGGATACCGTGGTGGGAGAGAGGCTGGGTACAATCATGTAAGAGTAACAGGATACAGTGGTGGGAAAGATGCAGGATACAGTGGTGCGAGAGAGGCAGGATGCAATGGTGTGAGAGAGGCAGGATATAGTGGTGTAAGAGAAGCAGGATACAATTGTAGGAGAGTGGCAGGATACAATGGTAGGAGAGAGGCAGGATGCAGTGGTGGGAGAGTAGTATGATACAGTGGTGGTTGAGAGGCCAGGTACATTCATGTGAGAGTAACAGGATGCAGTGGTGGGAGAGAGGCAGGACACAATGGTAGGAGAGAGGCAGGATACAGTGGTTGGCGAGAGGCAGGATACAGTGGTGGGAGAGGGGCAGGATACAGTGGTGGTAGAGGCAGGATATAGTGGTGGGAGAGAGGCAGGATACAGTGGCGGGAGAGACAGGATGCAGTGATGGGAGAGAGGCAGGATACAGTGGTACTAGAGAGTTTGGTCAGGACAGTGGGCGGTGACCTTGGTGGGGATGGGAGGGATCTACCTTGCCGCCCCACGCCATCAATTGGCTGGTTATTAACATGGAGGGAACCTGACCGCTACCCCAGTGGCAGACACGAGCCTCCCCGCCCACTACATACTCTTCTCTTCCCTAGTGGTAGTGTAGGTACCTACATCTACCATACTGCACCAGAGGTCGACACGAGCCTCCCCGCCCACTTCATACTTTGCTCTTCCCTAGTGGTATATTGATACCTTCCTCTACCCTACTGCCCCAGCGGACGGCACGAGCCTCCCTCCTCTTCACTAGTGGTAGTGTAGGTACCTACATCTACCATGTTTTAATGTGTTGGTAGGAATATGGGACGGGACGCCTACTTATAAGTAGGTAGCAGGCTATATCAACAGAGGTAGGGCCTGCCTGTATCCTGCTGGTCCACCATGGTGTCTCCTTGTGTTGTGAACACATCTGAAGCATTCTAGGTAAGCTTGACCAGATGGTGTCATGAGGCAGGTGTCCAGCAAGTGTGGCATCTTACACCCGGCCTGTGTCATGTCTTACCACGTGTAGACAACACTGAAATTCCATCGTTATTGCTGGCCCGCACTTCTATATTTTTCATTGATATCTTTTCCTTATATATCCAGGTATATTTATAAATATCTTTCCCATATATATATAGGTATACAGATGGGTTTAATCACTTGTGTTGTGCCGTTTGTGAGATTATAAGTTCTATTGTATCATTATCTGTTCTGTATACGCCAACCTGCAATTTTGTTCTTGCGCTTTATAGACGACTGGTAACTTGTGGAGGATAATCCTTCACAACTTCAGGCCAGCTTAACCTCCTGTGCAACCCTTGCAGCCGATGATCTGGCCTTTAACCTAACCCTTAAGTGTTAGGTCAAAGGTCAAATGACGGTTGATACATCGTGTGGTTGAGGGTGGGCTGAGCCAGAGGTGTTTGAGTGTGAGTGATGGTCGGGTCAAGTGTGGCGGGGAGGGGAGGGTCGTCATGAGCCGGAGGGAAACACACGACCCTTGTGCTGGCCACATATAAAGACCCCCTGTCCACTCTTTGGGGTCTGACACACCGCCCTCGACGCGCGCCGCCGACCTTGGCACCTAACTACTAACTAGTGCAGTGGGCGCGACCTTCTCCTCTCTCTCTACTGAGGAGTTTCCAATATTCATGTGTCATGAGGCTTGGAGTGATGAGAGGCTGGAGGCCGCTCCTTCCTCAGATGGCGGCACCCGTTATATGTACTGTTGTCTGGGTGTAAAGGTTTGGCGAGTGTTAACGGACATTATCATGGACGACAGAGGCTTTGTGCGGTATTAATGAGCGATTTGCGAAATACCCTTTTAGAACATGTTACAGGGATGAGGGGTTACGAAGGGGGTTAATTCTTCACGAACTGCACAAGGGATATTCGTGTTAACATTAAGCGGCTTCTAGCGGGAGCCAGTAGGATCCGTGGCCAGCCTTAGGAAGTGTTCAGCGCCCCTGAAGATATATTTAGCCCCTCATCTGTTTGGCTTTTGCGGGATATGTCGTCATATCTGGTTAGTATCAATGGCCCTAATTCATGAGGGTTTGCGTTTTTGTCTCATATCTTGACCCTGACCACATAATGGTGATATTATTTGAAGTTTTTGGTTGATACATGTCCCCTCTTCCCCAATGGTAATTACACCAGCATAGGAGGGAGGTAATCACCGTGTGATGGCCTGTGAAAAGAAAAAAATATTTGAAGTAAAATATTTGCATATAACTTGAAATTATAGGCGGATTTTTTTTTTATGGGATGTGTTACAACGCCATATATGGTTGGGTCCCGGATTTGTGTAAGGGCGGCCTAGACTGGGTGCCCCCTGCCGTCCTTACAGGAAGGTTCAGTTCTCATCTGTACTTTAACATATTGACCGCTGACACCAGTCATCTCTCCTCTCACATCGTCTGCCATCTTCATGTGCCACGCCACTACACTTGGTGTACTTCTCTTTCTGTATTGTTAACACCCTAACGTAAGACGAGCCATATCACACGCTGTATACGTACACCATAGGTGTCCCCTCCTCCCTTCCAGGCAACGAGCTCATTAGATATTAATTAGTATCCAAATTTGCTCATTTTTCAAGAAGAATATTGTTTCAGCAAGTGTTATAACGCACGAGTTGGGAATGATGGAAAGCTCTCCTTCATGATATATATATATATATATATATATATATATAGCAGGTGAAGGCAAGTAAATTGGCTACAGATTTTCGCCTATGTTGAGTTCATGAGTTTTTTCCTTTCGAGTTAAGTCTAGACGTGAAGTGGCAATGTAAGAGCCTCATATGAGTGCACGGTGTGTACAGGAACCATTCTCAACCAGATGCCTAAGAATTTTTAAAAGGTTGGAAGGGACAATGGTGGCTAAAGATAGCAACAACAGCGTTTTTGTATTTTAAAAAAGATGTTGCTGACCGTGACGTATTCACGGTCCGCCCGGGTTCGAACCACTACGTTCGAGTCCTGGTTGCGGCAATCAGTTCTGTTAGCTTAGCTGTGCATCATCCCCTGGGAGTTGGTCGATAAACTGGAAGCCTGGCTTACACTTAAGTAGATTTATTCATTTGTCTTTTTATTTATTATTACTCTAGGACCAGTATCTAAAAGAGTTCTGCTGTTACCCAGGACCTCTTCCTAAAGGCCCCTGCAGCCTAAGGCTGCGCTGCTTCTAGTATCAAGGAAATGTATACTTCATTAAAGTAAGTTCTCTGACAAAACTGTGCTTCCAGTAATACAACCTTGCCAACGGCGACTTTTCACTTACAGCGTAAGCTCTTGCACACACACACACACACACACACACACACACACACACACACATTTATATATTATCCCTGGGAATAGGGGCGAAAGAATACTTCCCACGTGTTCCCTGCGTGACGTAGAAGACGACTAAGATGGTAAAAGGGAAGGGAGCGGGGGGCCTGGAAATCCTTCCTTTCAGTTTTACTTTTCCTAAAGAAGGAACAGAGAAGGGGGCCAAGTGAGGAGTTTTCCTCTAAGGCTCGGTTCTGTTTTCTTGACGCTACCTTGCTGATGCGGGAAATGGCGAATATGTATGAGAAAAGAAATATATATTATATATATATATATATTTCATACTTGATCGCCGTTTCCCGGGTTAGCGAGGTTCCGCCAGAAAACAGACGAAGAAGCAAACATCCGCTCACATATACATATGTATACATATACGCACATACACATACATATACATTGTTACGCACACGGATAACGTCAATCTAGACTCAAGGAATGAAATTAAATACCAGGAATAGAATTACTTAGTTTACAAGAAATAAATTCACAATACAAGAAAAATAACACATCACTCGGGCTCAAATATCTACGTTACTTTAATGCCCAGGTAAGTTTTCAAACCAAGGAGGTCTCTTCCT
>JAYMFT010257111.1:0-10820 GCA_038088735.1 Panulirus argus
TATATAGCGTTAATGGGATGGCCTTGATTAGGGCCTTAGCTGCCCGTGCCGTCTCAGCTAACATAAAAAAAAAAAATTAAGAGGAGTGCTTTGTGTATGTATGTAACTGTGTTTGGAGTAGACCTGATTCATTTTCTCTGGAAACTGATAGTTTCATCTCACTCAAGGTGAAAGCTTTCAAAGGTCGTAAATCTTTAGTAATTGATTAGTATCATGGGGACTGACTCCACAACGTATTTTTTTGGAAAACAGTGCTTAGCTTTGGGATCAGAAAGAAATGTTAGTAAAGTTCATGCTGTGTTTAAGATTTCGTTGTTAATCCTCTGAATAGGAGTTATTATTTTATGCGTAAAATTTCTAGTTAGAAATTACCTTTTTTTAAACTCTTAGAATTGTACATGAGAAACTTTGATTGGTGATCCAGGCACTTTTAAATCCATATTAGCAAGAAATATTCACATTGGATTTAGAAGCTGTTGCTTATATCACAGCTAGAGTTGTATGCAATACTAGTGTCCTTGATATAAGGTAAGTGGCTCCTGCTTTGGCCTTCTATAGGAATCTCTCACTTGTGAGATTACCTTAGGGAGTTTTGATTTAGAGAACAACTTTATTGGATGATATTTATGCGTAGATATGGTTGATTTTTCTTGTGTGGAGTAAAGAATGAGTTGTTGCTGAGGGTAACATTTGTCCCTTTTTTTCCCAAGATTCTTGTAAGCCCACTGCTCCTTCATATGAGTAAGCTGTCAGATGTTGATTGGGTTATGTTCATATATGCGAAATGTGGAATTTTGATTATAATCATCCATTTATTTTCCCATCCCTCCCTTCCCCAAATCACTTTTTCTTATAAAAGCATTTATACAGTCCAGATAGTAAAAAAAAAAACAAGGCACAGAAATGAATATTGAGGGATCTGCATCATTATTTGCTTAGTGCTACGTTACTACTGCACTGTGACTTTGTAAATGTGAACAAGTTCCTGTATGGTTGTTGAATCCTTATTAGTGAGCATCTGCTGGACCCAAAGGTACAATGGTAGTCAGAGAAGGTCAATCCTCATATATACACCCTGTTTTGGGAGTTAAAATGGTGCTTTAACCTCCTGCCAGCAGGTGTTCTCTCATATTCTCATAAGAAAGACTGCTGTGGCTGAGAAAGAGTTTGTCATCATACAGAAAATACCTATTTCTCCACCTACCATCACTTTTCCTTTGTTTCGGCTAGTGCCCTCCTAACTCTACAAATCATATATCTTTCTTCGACTACCTAAACTTCTACCATGAGACTGTGGCATCCTCTCATCCGCAAGCCGAGATCCTCTGCCTCAGGGATTTCAACGTTCACCATAAGGAATGGTTGAATTCCTCCCATACGGATGGTGGAAGGATCGAAACCCTCACGTTCTCCATTCTCAATGATTTAGAGCAAAAATCTTCCACCCTACCCACATTCCTTACTGCTGTAACCACTCTCTTGATATTCTAGATATGTTTTTCACCTCTACTCCATCCCACTGTAACTACACAATCTCCTTTCTCCCCCCCCCCCCAATTTGTTTATCTGATCACACACTCATACTATGCCTGTTTTAACGGCACCTCCCCCTCCAGTGGCCCCTTCTAAGGTAAATATTGTCACCTTAATAAAGCTAACTGGAATAACGTAGGAATATTCTTTTCTGACTTTCCTCGGGTAAATTACTGTCTCTTTTGTGGTGATGCTTCTGTCTCCTCTAAACGCATAGCAGAAGTTGTTCTTGCGAAAATAGAAGCATTTATCCCCTCTTCCTCCAAGACTACTTCATCCAATCAATGGTTCAACCGTTCCTGCTCTGAGGCCATTCAGGCAAGAGATCAGGCATAACGGGCTTGGAAAAACCCTCCTTCCGACTCCCATTCAGCATTTATCACTGCCCTTAATCGCTGCAAGCACGTTATCCGTGAGCAAAGCGTTGTTTTCCAAAATGTGATAACTTTTCCTCGTCATCCACTGATAGGTCTCTCTGGTCTCTAGCTTCGGGCATCGCTAACGACTTCTGTCGCTCTACCTTCCCTTTACTTATCCGCTCTGACGGTACTGTAACTGTTTCTTCCGTTGACAAAGTAACTCTCTTTGGTTCCCGTTTCTCCTCTAACTCCAACTTGGATGACTCTAACATTCCTTCACCCCATGATGTTCCTCTCACTAATCCTATTCCCCTCCCTGTAATTTCCTTTCGGACTTTCCGAAAGCGCTTCTTTCTCTGGACACAAGCAAGGTTTATGGTCCTGATGGCATCCATTCCCATGTACTGAAAGAGTGTGCCACTGATACGTCCCATCCCTAAGAAGGGTAACCATTCTAACTCCTCTAATTATCGTCCCGTTGCTTTGACATCTACCATTTCCTATGTATTTGAATCCCACCTCAGCTTCCACATCATTAGAAACCTCTAAACTCACTGTCTTCTCTCTGATCACCAGTATGGCTTCCGTAAGGTGAGATCCACTGGTGATATTCTTTCCTATCTCACTAATGTCTGGTCTTCAGCCCTGAAAGATATTGGGAAGACAAGTGTAGTTGCCCTTGACATATCCAAAGCTTTTGACAGGGTTTGTCGTCAGGGTCTCATCTTTAAGGTTCCTTCTTTTAGCATACCTTCCTCACTTTGCTCCTTCCTATCTAGCTTCCTCTGGGGCCGATCTGTCTCTGTGGTTGTTGATGGATCAGCCTCCCCATGTGTGTCCCCATACACATATGGTCACTTTTGTGGAACTGAACATAATTCTTATTCTTTTTATAACCCACGATAATACGACCCTTGACTCACTAAGAGGGTACGATCCTAGAGTGCTATGCTACGACCCTTGAGTATATAACTGAGTACGGCTGTACGACCCTTGAGCACAATGATATGACCCTTTGGTATGACGATGTTATGACCCTTGAGCACGACAATACGACCCCTAGGGATGATGGACCTTGGGTTGACCCTGAAAGTTCAGGTTTAAAGCTGTTGTCGTCAGCCCCAAGGGTCGTGCCAAAGAGTTTAATGGATTTAGTTACCATCTCTGACTTTTTGGGGGGAAACATACGCATCAGTAATATTTGAATTCACCCCCCCCCCCACCATATGTGTGGTGAGGGAGTGTATAGTCTTGTGCAGGTGTTCAAGTATTTAACATTGGTGGTTGTAACTTGATGATGACATTAACTGCCCTACCAGTTGGTAGGCCTAAAGTCCGTACAACCAACCAACCAGATCTATCGGTAAGACCTCGTCTCTCGCTTCCGGCCCAACCATACATACAATAACAACCAAGCCTTCTCTATGGCTCACTGGCTGCGCTCCAAATTTTTTATTTGTTTTTCACTGTATATTTACAGGATATATTATGTTTTGTTGGTGTTTTTGTGTCTTGTCACTTTAGCTTTAATGAGAGACTTGTAAAGTATCTATAGTTCCCATTTTCATAGATAATCTTGAGACACTGTGTAGACAGCTAGCTGATTCGGGTCAGGAGAAAATTTACCCAAGCATTAAAACATTTATTAACCAAATGTAAAACCACTTTACATAGGATATATCACGCTCATTTGATAAGAGTGTCTCATATTCAATAAAGACCAAACTTTCTTTACCTTTTATATATTTGTAATGCTGTTTCTGGGTAATCGATGGTATAAAATACAGGGGTTCTGCCTTTTCATCCTTTATGTACCGCATATGAGTTCCTCCCACCCTACGTGGCTGGTGGGGAACCGACCGCTTTCTTCCTACCAAAGCCAAATCATTGTAAATAGACAGACAATGGTTGAGACAACTGCCGCCATCTATTGCCGGGACCAATGTCTCTGTGCGTTCGTTCGTGTGTTTACTATCACATGGAGTTGCCAAGCTGTGATTACAGGTCGATTATTGGCACTTCCTACCAACCCCCTATTTAATAATCATAAACTTTTACACAAAGCAGTTTCGAGTCAAGAAGAATTATCAGGACCTTAACATTAATGAAAGTTATATAGAAAACGACTATGATATTGTATAGTGAACACTGTACTTATTCGTTACTTTATTAGTCTTTCGTAAATTTAGTTTTGCTAAATGTAGGCAAAATTTAGGCACTCATAAATGAATGACACTGATGGGAAAAAAGAATGAAGGACTTGCTACAAGATGATATCACATCGTGACATTGCAGTTTCTTTTTAATTAGTTGTTCTTTTATTTCGATTCTTTTCGCTGTGAAGTGTATTCATGCATGAAGTGTATGAAGCATCATACATCTGGTAGTGCAGCAGATGTTCCCGTGGTGAGCGGACGCGGCCAGAGTTCAGTGTGGGTTTGTCTGTTAAGTATATAGGTGGTGTTGCTGACCTTCCTGCTGTTAACCTTTCTATGGGTATTTACTTTTATCAAATTTTAGGTGATGTTGTGTCCATAGAAACCCAGAGTGTTGTTTACGGTGTTCATTGAAGTGCGTTAGAAATTAAACTTAATTTAAAGAAAAGTGAAAGTGATTTTTTTTTTATTGAAGTTGGATCGAGAATAAGGCCTGGTAATATCAGGCGCAGCGCCACCAGTTATACATCATTTGTGATGAATGAACGTTGTATTCCAGTTGTATGATAATGTATGTTTAAATGACACGTTGAGGTTTTGTGTTGAGAATACTTCCTGGGAGGAGGATTTACGGCTGACAAGAGGGACTGTATCCCAGGAGGTTCGCTGAGAGGCAGTCCTTGAGGTACGTCCCTCGCCTCCTTATTTCTCATCTTATTTATCGTCGTAAATATCTTTTAAGTCTGTCCAGGTGCGTATTTAAGGTTTATTGATTTATTAAACTATAAACAGGGATTTGTAATCTGTGTAGCTTGATCGAAACTGCTTTCCATACACCCGGTTCACAAACAATTATTCCGTGGAAAAGTTAGATAAAAAATTTATGTACTTTAATGAACAAGTTTATTATTATTAGCATCTTAATTATTATGGATATATGAATTTGCATGAAACTTAACTAACTCTGTGAATTAGCGTGAAACGCCTTGTAAAACGTACTCTTGCGTAGCTTAATGATGTAAATGAGCGTGAAGCTTATCCCTGTTTATATATAATAACTATAGTGTAAGAGCGTGTAACTTACCCACGTGTAAAGTAGCCTGAACTCCCTCACTGTGATTTGAGTACATGTGTAACTCTTGCACAGCTTTTTTTTTTATGTAAATTAGCGTTAAAGTTATCCCCTTCCATAGCTTGATGTGAAATAGTGTGAAAATTACCCCTCCGTAGCATGGTGATGTGAAATGGTGTGAGTCATGCCTCCTCCATAGCTTGAGGATGTGAATTAGCGTAAAATTTACCCGTCTACCTTGGTGATGTGATTTAGCGTGAAACTTGTGCCTCCTTAGGTTTAATGATGTGTAGTAGCGTCAAACGCACCCCAGTATAGCTTGATAACGTGTTTAGCGTGAAAGTTACCCCCTCTGTAACTTAGTCATGTGAATTAGCGTGAGACTTACCCTTCTATAATTTAGTGATGCGAACTACACCGTGTATAGGTTAATGGTATGATTTAGAGAAACTACCTCTCCGTAGCTTAGTGAATTAGCGTGAAACTTACCCCTCTATAATGTAGTGATGTGAATTAGCGTGAAAGCTACCACGAGCTCAGTTAAATGTGAATTAGCGTGAAACTTACCTCTGCGTAGCTTAATTATGTGATATAGCGCGAAATTTACCTCTCTGTGTCTTAGTAATGTGAATTATCGTGAAACTTACCCCTCTATAACTCAGCGATAATAGCGTGAAAGTTCCCCATGCATAGCTTGATTATGTGAATTAGCGTGAAACTTACACTCCGTAGCTTAGATGTTTAGAGAGGTGAATTAGTGTGAAAATTACCCCTCCATTACTTATGAAATAGCGTGAAAGTTACCACTGCATAGCGGAGTAATGTGAATCAGCGTAAAACTTAATCCTCCGAAGTTTAGTGAAGTTGATCAGCGTGAAACGTACCTCCTTCATGCTGGAATTATTAATTGTTTTCCTTGTGATAAATGAGACAAATGTTTCCCTACGTGTAAAATACTTACAGGAGGTCTTAAAGACACGAGTTGTGAAGATCTGTAGGGATGATATTATTGACCCTGGCAGACCGTTTGCTGAATTCCTGGATGCAGGGGTCATGAAGGCTTTTTTTTTTTTTTTTGTCTCCTTGTTTTCTTCGAGAAAGATTCATCTGTTTATTATATGGTCTTGATGCTGTAGGACTTAGCCTATAAATACCGTAGATGTTTTTGAAGAGCAAGACGTGGTGTCTTTCTCTTTATAAAAAATACAGTAAGCAGAACTAGACGATGATAAATAAACTTTGCATGTAATGCAGGCAAAACAATGGATTGACCTGTGGAAGTCGTGTGGCGTGGGGTTAGGCTCAGCCATTGTCAATAGTGAGGAACTTGGCACCTGGCCAACGGCCTTACCGGACATAGCCAACGGCAGACTGGAGCCCCAAGGCCCCGTTACCTCTGTTCTCACATTTACCGGTGGAATTAAACGGTCTCCACTCTTACATTGCTGTCTTCATGCTTGTAATGAAATACGACAAACGGGTTAAGCTTGGTGATCACGTAGGATGGGTCAGCTAAGCTGCGAAGTGCTTGGGGTTTTGCGAGTTCGACCAGTTTTATTCTCGCAGTTTCCCCAGATACATCAGACTGATTGAGACTGGTTGAAATGTCGCTCGTGGGACGACGCTGGAGTTCATAGTTCATCGTGTAGAAGCGCGTCGCTTATGTTGCTCAAATCATTCTTCTGTTTTCTTTAAATACCGATTTTTCTATTTTCGTAAACGCAGAAAATAATAAGGGTCACTCCAGCCCACCGTTATGTCGCAAACTTGTTAGGGTCGCATGAAGATTCCCAGCTCCAAACGTTGCTTTATGTTAGGTTAATTTTTATTTTTGTACCTTAACCTAGATGAACCCAGCGAAGAAAAAAGTTTTGGGGACGAAGATCAGGGGATCCAGTTTGATTTTAACTGGCCGTAACTTTCCCAGCTTGACGTATTCGTTCTCACGGAGCCAGTTATCTAATCTAGTGTCGCATGATCATACAAAACCAGCGCCATCTGTCGGCAGGTGATGGAAACTCTCAGCGGCCTCGCTGTTGCCACCTGTCAGTCGGTTCCGCCACCTTTTCTTACGTTGTCTGTTTGTTTAATGATGCGGCCCGCGAGCACAGAAGTTTAAACCCATTTAAAGGTTCGTCACCTCACCACACGCCCGTAAAGATATCAGCGTATGATGTAACATACTGCGCCTTTCACTGTGATGAATAATATGCCTTTAAGTGGTGTGTGTGTGTGTGTTCCATCTTGCAAAGGGACATATTGGTGTGCACGTCTTTGTGTGCGTTCGGCCTTCTATCCGTATCTTGTGTACACTATATCTCATGACTGGGTGATTAGATAGGCACCAAAGTTGTGCCACAGGTACTGCCTGCTGAGGTCTACACTTGATGAAAATTTCGAAGTCGGGGTCAGAGGTCAAGGTCTCTAGGTCGTCTGCAGCAAAATGCTACTTTGTGTTTGTTTACATGATTAGTTATGGAGCAAAAATTGTACCAAAGATGCGATACTGTATAAGTAGCTCTGCGCCATATTAGTTTCGAGATTGGGTCAGAGGTTAATGTTAAAGCTGCACAAGCTTTTGTGTACTGGATATGTAATGTCTGGTCAAAGTTTATAGATGTTGACCAAACTTTGATAGTGTAATACAAACAGTACATAAATATTCTTCATCCAGTTAGGTGGGGAGGGTGATCATAGGTTAAAGGTCAGTAATGTATATGTATTAAAGAGTCATTGGACGCTTGTTTACTCAGTGTCTAATGATTTAGTGATGGGTATTGACCACACTTGTACCAGACGTACTACATACAAAGTTTTACATCTGATTTAGTTTTGGAGGAATTGGGTCAAAAGTCAAGTTCACGAGATTGCTTTCATTAAGGGGAAGAAAAACATCGGCTGGGGACATAGATTCATTTTACAAACATTCACGGAAAACCCCTAGAAAGTAGAAAAAAAAAGTCTTTAAAATATTATTTATGTATTGATTACGGTTGAGTGTTGAGGAAGGCTGGACAGTTTGATATAACCTGTGGTATGTTCTGATACTCGGTGTTTGAGACGAGGGGTTACTTTCACTGACCTGTCATTGCCGTCGTTAAGAAACAAAGGCCCTTGTGTGTCCTTATGTGACCCAGTGTCAGCACTCGGGTACTCTGAACAGGTGTACAGTCACGACCTTTTGCTGTTGGTCATCACCAACCAGGGGACTCACCCCAAGGAACTTTAAGTCGACGCCCAAAGAATTTCCCCCCTTAAATACTCCGGCGGTGAGACACGCAAGTGAAAACCTTGCGCCTGAATGTTTCTCCTACCGACTTATTCCCTCGCACAGGAGGCTCGTGTTACCGTGTCATCACCTAGGGACACCTGTCTCACCACTCCTGCTTCTCCTGCATCACAATTGGCACCATGCCCCTGGCCTTTCCAGTAAAGCATTGTTGTGCTGCCCGTGTCTGTACGCCCCTCTTAGTCTGCCGTCATCACCAATGTAATTAGGCGCAGTGAACACCCACTAAAACCCTTTATTCCAGTAGCTCGTTACTCCGGCAACCCATTAGTCAAGTGGGTAATTAGCAAGACATTTAATTAGTCCGACGACTGTGTTGGACTAATGGGATACCTGACCAAACTGGCGTCATCGCTGATGACTGGACAGTTGTTATGTTGTGTTCAAGAGAGGTGAGGTCATCGTGTGACGTCATCACCACTCTCTTATCATTTCGTATCATCTTTATGTTCCATGGCCTCTAAATTTCTCAAGTGTATTTGGGAAACAATTTTATTTTACCGTTCCTTCCGGTGTGGTGTTAAGATGTTTTCTTCATTATGTGTTATATTTTCGGACGTCCACCGACAGACAGACTTAGGCAACGCGTCGTCTGTCTCAGCTGCTTAGTGTTCTGAGTCGATGAGGATGTTATTCTGATTCTGGTGTCATTGATAACGATACGTGGCCGTAGTGTGTGTGTTGCTAACATGTCAGATTGTAAGTATAAAAGGTAGAAGTGGAAGAAGTAAGTGCCTTTGGGGACGTACCTGATCTTTTGAGTATTCTTTTTTTTTTTTAAGGTTGATAATGATGTACAAGATGTATACCTTCTACCCTCAATGCTCTTAGATGAGATATAATTCTTTAGCTGTTATGTGTACAATTTGGGGAACAGCAGAACTCGTGTAGGTCAGGATCTCAGAACTGCTGTATAGGACGGGCGGCCCAGAACTGCTGTACAGCGGACTGAGTCACTGTACAGATCTCCGGTTGGAAAGTATTTCTCGCGTTCTTTGGCTGCCGAAGCCTTGGCGGCGCTCTACCGGGACTGTTAGTTCCAAATTTAGTGTAGCCACCTTTATCCCCACCAGCGGACAGGATATAGACTTTATACCTCAGACCCTTTTTTTTTTTTTTTCTGTATGTGGCAGCGACGCGAGGAACGTACGGGAACGGCGTCGCTCCCCGTCTGTGTAGAGTGTATGCGAGGCTGAAGAAACGGATAGACGCAGACGGATGACCACTTCGGGACAGGCCAGACTGCCACTCTGGGGGAGGCCAGACAGTCACTCTGGGGGAGGCCTGACGGCCACTCTGGGGGAGGCCAGACAGTCACTCTAGGGGAGGCTAGACGGCCACCCTGGGGGAGGCCAGACAGTCACTCTGGGGGAGGTTAGCCGGAACACATGACGTTGTTCCTTCGTCTGGAAGTAAACACATATTCACCATTAGATAATTATTTTCGTTGCAATACATTTCCAAAAGACTTCTTGTGCCACTTGCAATGATGCAGATACTTTGATTGTGAATTGTTTGACTCGTGGAAGGTAATATCTTGGTTGTGTGTTTGCGTTTGTGTTTCTCGTTGTATGATATGCATGTTTATGTTTGTCCATGTCTGTTTGTCTGTGTTTATGTGTTTGACTTCTGTCTGTATGTGTGCCTGTGTGCATGTGGATAACTTGTTTAATTACATGTTAACATTGTACGAGGAGGGAGGGCTACTCTCGTGGGGCTCCATCTCTTGAACATTCTCTAATACCATACAACCTTTAAAACCTGTCAGGGTACTCGCCATTCATGGTTCCGTCCCTTACCGTTAGGTTATGCCATTCACCCACCACTGTGAAAGTGTAGTGTGTGTCTATACAAACTAGTTAGAAGGGAGCTTTATACCGTCAAGCAGTTCCTGCCACATGAGGCAGACGGTCAGGTGTCGCGTGTGTTGCTGGAGATCTGTGGTCACCAACTGGCTTAAGAGATGCGTATATCCTGGATGTGGTCCGGGAGGACTTCTGCCCCACAGCTTGGTCTGGGACCATACCTTACCTTACGATGGTTTGGGAGGTCTTCTACCCCCACAGCTGGGTCTAGAACCAAGAGGTTGTTTTCCTTTTATGCTTAGCCAAGCTGTTGGGGGCCGTGGCCCGCAGGCCAAGTTAACCTCCACACCTTGGCTGTTGTGGTACACTTTGCAGTATACTGAAGGACGGCAAGTGGGTCTGGGGAGCAGTGCTGAAGCTGTCAGGTGGTACCTGCCTCCCAAGCCTCGCCGGGGGTCTGGTGAGACGGGCCCGCGAACCTTTGACCTGAGCACAGCTGGCCACTAACGGTACACGGAAACTGGTTAGACTTGACTATCACCACAAATGAATATATATATATATATATATATATATATATATATATATATATATATATATATCTCT
>JAYMFT010257122.1:0-10820 GCA_038088735.1 Panulirus argus
GGAAACAGCAATCAAGTATAATAATAATAATAATAATAATAATAATAATAATAATAATAATAATAATAATAATATATTTTGGTGCAAACTATGTGCAGGTTTTCTCTAATGCACACAGAATTGAATACAACAGCATATTTACAGCTTTCAATCTTCATTTTTATGTTCTTTTATCTTCTCAATATTATTCTACCATTAGGTGGTGCTCAAACACCAGTTGTCCAAAATTATCCATGTCATTACAATCAAGATTTTGCCTTTACAGAGGCATCATTAGAAATCTACTAAAGAGATAAACTGCATCACAAAACTTTGATATAAAATGTATAAAGCAAACAACATGAAATAAAAAAACTCAGAAAATCCAACAGTACATAGTACATAAAAGGAAAATCTCTTTAACCAACTCCAAGAAACTTCAGCCTTAAGAGTTACAGTAGAGCTGAATGATAATGGTAAGATTTCTTTCTTGGATGCAATGGTTAGTGCCAAAACAGGATCTTTTATCAATGATATCTACAGAAAGCCTACCAGCCAAGGTAAATGTATTAATGGAATAATTCAATGTATTCAAAATTACAAGAGAAGTGTCATTGGTACATATGTGCATACAGTGATCAAAGTGTGCTCAACCTAGCAACTTCTACACCAACTACTCCGACATGTCCGGGAAATGTTAATTAACAATGGATATCCAAATACTGAATTTGATACCATTGTGAACAACATGCTAGAGCAACATCTCGTAGCAAACAGACAATCTCACCATGAGAGCATTAAAGTTTACTACAGGAACACATTTTCAACATGTGGAAAGGACGACAACATTTGCATGGCTGTTGGGTACACTAACCACTCAGCTACGCTGCCCCAATAGGGAAATGACTATTCGATTATTAGTAATCAAATACCCTTCGTTTCATGTCCATGAGCAACAGGTTCTAGACCACTTAAGTCCAGTTGGGCTTATATTACACACTAGTCAGCAATTTTATCGAATTTTCTGTCACACATGGAGGTATGTGAACACGCACTTTTCATAGAACACATAATGCCCTCCAACAGTAAGGATCTGAACCCCGTACCATTTATGTGGTTGCTAGGTCGCTAACCACTCGGCTATGCTCGCCCCTAATAGGGAAATGATTATTCGATCACTAGTAATTGAATGCCCTTTGTCTCATGTCCATGAGCAACAGTGTCTAGACTGATCAAGTACTGTCAGTCTCGCATCTCCCAGTAGTTAGCAATTTTACCGAACTTACTGTCAAATATGGAGGTATATGAACACAAATATAGTGCACATGAATGTACACTTTTGATAGAACACATAATGCCCTCCAGCAGCAAGGATTCGACCCTGTACCCAGCAGCCACTCAAATGGTGTGTGGTTCAGATCCTTTCTGTTGGAGGGCATTATGCGTTCTATGTAAAAATACATGTTCACATGCACTACATTTGTGGCTGCTGAGGTTATAACTGGGGCAAATGGGGTACCCATTTAGTGTTATGAATGGAAATGGCGAACAGCTTGTGGAGTTGGGAATACGTTTTAAAAAAGGGATACACACAAATATACGTATGTGAGTAGGAGAGATAGTCAGTGAGCTTTATTTGATTACATATCAATTGACAGGCTGGTAAAAGAGAGATTTTTGGATGTAAATGTAACGAGAGGGGCAGTTGGCATAATGTCTGATCACTAAATTTTAGAGACAATGGTGAAGATTTGTAGAAGTTTTGAAAAAGGGGATGCAATGTCAGTGAGAAGAAAGTGCTGAGAGTAAGTGAGCTTGGAAAAAAAACTTGTGGGAAAAATACCAGGAGAGATTGGGTGTAGAACGGCAAGAGATGAGACTAAATGAAGCAAGAGGAGGGGGGGAGAAATGGTATATGCAAGAGGCACATGCAGCATGCAAAGGGTGGGTGGTGGGCAGACTAGAAAGGCTAGCATGTGGTATGATGAAGAATTAAAATCGCAAGTGAAAGAGAAAACAAAGGTGTTTGGGTAATGCTTACAGGGAAGGAAGGCAAATGATTGGAGGATATATAGTAGGAAGGTGAAGGGAGTGAAAAAGAGGGAAAATGAGAGCTGAGGTGACGGAGTATCAGTAAACTTTAGAGAGAATAAGATGTTTTGGAAAGAAATCAATAATGTGCAGAAGAAATGAAAACACATGGAAACATCGGTGATGGGACAAATGGGGAAATGATAACAGGTAGTGATGAATTGAGGAGCAGATGGACTGAGTATTTTGAAGGATTGTTAAATGTGTTTGATGATAGAGTGGCAGATGTAGGGTGTTTGGGTCAAAGTGGTATGCAAAGTGAGAGAGTAATGAAGAGTAGTTTAGTAAAGAAAGAAGAGATGGTGAAAGCATTGCAGAAGATGAAATAGCACAATGTAGCTGGAATGAATGGTACTGCAGCTGAATTTATTAAGAATGGGGGTGACTGTCATGTAAATTAGTCTATCTATCTATCTATATCTCTGATGCCCAATCCCTCAGGAAACTCCCATCATGGGGTGGCCACGGCAAAGGAGTCTCCACTTAACCCTGTCCTTACATACCTCCCTCGCATACACTATTCCAAGCATTCTTTCTCTATTCTCTCCCTCAGTGTTACTCCACCCTATGTGCCCATGTCACAGATGGTCTTCCCCTCACACCAACCCCTTTAACTGTACTATCATACACTCTCCTTGTAAACTCCCAGTCTTGCATTCTTTCCACATGCCCAAACCACCTCAAAGTATTACGTTTCACCCATTCTATCACTCAACAATTCACTCCTTTTGCATTCCCTGCCGTACCACATCTCTAATACACCCTTTCATTTTTTTTTCTTCATTCCATCTAGTCACACCACATGCTCTTCTCAAATAACTCACTTCCACAGCCTGGATTCTTGACTTCTGTGCCTCATTCTATGTCCATGTTTTGGCTGAATAGGTTAGGGTCCCTTAATTCTCTCTTCACTTCCATACTTACACCTCTACATTTCATTATTCTATTAAGGGACCCAATGACTCTACTACCTGTGCTGCTCTCTCCCTTATCTCTTCTTCCATATCACCACATTTACCAAAGACAGCTCCCAGATGCTTAAATTCCCTCACTTATTCCAATCTTTTTACCCCTATATCCACAGCACACTTTAGTACACTTTCTTCTTTCACTCTATATGGTTTTACAAAATCTTTAATTTCACTCTGTTTCCTTTCAAACACCAATACTTTACTTTTACTTGCATTTACCTTCATTCGCCTAGGCTTACACACATCATAATACACACTTACAACCTTCTGCAACTTCTGTTCACTCTCAGCAAACAACACAGTATCATCCGCAAACAGGCCTGCCACTAGCCACCATATCTAACCGCCACACTCCATCTCTGCACCCCCCTTCCCTAGTCTTGCTTTCATCTCTCTTATCACTCCATCCATATATATATTAAAAAGCCATGGTGACATCACCTCACACCTACATACACCCCAAAACTTTCACTCAGCTCTCCATCCACTCTTACACATACAATTGCTTCTCTATAGAAAGCTTTTACACCATCCAACAGCTGTCCCCCTATACCACATATCCTTAACACATCCCACAAATCATATCACTTGACTCTGTCATACACTTTCTCCAGATCCATAAAAGCTGCATACAGCTTCTTGCCTTTCACTAAATATTTTCCACAAACACCTTTACTACAAAAATCTGATCCACACATCCCCTATCTTTCCTAAAATCCCCTTGCTCTTCACTCTGTCTGCATTCAGTCACTTCCATCACTCTTCCAATTAATATTCTTGCATACACTTTTCCTGTATACTTACAGACTTATTCCCCTATAATTGCTACGTACATTCTCAGCACCTTTTCCTTTGAATAATGGAACGATAAGAGCTTTCACCCAATCCTCAGGTACAACTTTCTGCTTCCATGCTAAATTACACATAAGATGCAGCCACTCCAGAACACTTTCTCCTCCATACTTCAGCATTCCAGCAATAATCCTATTCACTCCAGGTGCCCTTCCTACCTTCAGCCTCAATATTGTCTTTCTTACATCCCTTTTTGCTCTAGGCCCGTGCACTTGCATCCTCTTCCTTCCATCCTCCATACCCATACATCTAAAAACTGCTGCCTTCCCTTCTCCCACATTCATCAGTTCTTCAAAATACTCTTTCCATCTTCTTTTCACTTCCTCCTTTTGATTCAGCAACTCTCCTTCCTTACTTCTCACATTAACACTTCCACTCTTACATCCACCTCTTTCCTTTTTCACTTCCTTCCAGTATAGTTTCTTATCATCCAGAAACTTTTCAATTAACTTCCTTCCAAAATCTTCATCTACTCTTTCTTTGCTTTCCTCTATCAGCTTCTTAAGATTCCGCTTACATATTTTGTATTTTTCCCTCTTTTTTTGCTGAACTTCCACTTGTACATTCCTATTGAGCAATCTACCATATGCCTTTTTCTTCTCTTCCACAGCATTTCTAATCTCTTCAGTCCACCATAAATTGCCCTTTTTATTCCTGTATCTCACTACCTTGTATCCAACTACTGACTACAACATTTAATAGTATTTCTTTAAACATTTCAAACAATCCTCATTCATACATGACTGCATTCCTAAATTCACTGCACTCCTATCTAAGCTTTCAGTTACCTTCCTTTCATATTCTTCCCTGCATTTTTCTTGATTCATCTTCTCACCTGCCAACACTTTTACCTCTTCATTCTTCCTTATACCATATCGCCACTTCTCCCTGATCCTCATCCCCACACGAACAGCGAAATGGTCAGTCTCCAAAGAATCCTCTCACGACTCTCTAGCATCCAACACAGCCTTTCTCGATCTTTCATCTACTGCCACATAGTCAATCAACGCCTTTTGCTCTTTTCTTCCATCATTCCTCATGCATGTACATCTGTGGATCATCATGAGCTGAGAAAAGGTGTTTGCATGGAATGAACCCCTCTCAGCACAGATATCCACAATATAGCTTCCATTTTCATTTACTCCCGGCACTCCCCGTTTATCAACAATCTCATCAATTTCATCACATCCCACTTTCACATTCATATCACCCAATACGACCATGTTTCTCTCATTCTCAAAACCATTTATACAGTCATGTAAATTTCTCCAGAAAAGCTCATTTCATCCCTGCCTCATAGAATCTTCATATTCACAGGCGCATATACACATACCCATGCATACTTCACAATCCTAATCTTTCCTTTCACCCATGCTATTCTTGATCCATTCCATTCATACTCTGTAACACCCTCCCATACTCTTGGTGATAGCAGAATTGTGAAACCTTCTTTTCCTCTTCCCCAATACTTTTCACTCATTCCTGCCCATACCACACCTCCTTCCATGCCCTCCCATAACTTACATTCATCATTTCCATTTTCACTCCACACACCCTGCTCAAGGATATGGGTTTCCCCAGTCCCTAACACATCAACTTTTAAACTTTCCTGTTATTCTCACCAGTCATCCCATTCACATTTAGTGCCATCACCCTCAATCGTTCATCTCTTTTAACCCTCAGCATAACTGGTAGACTTCAGTGCTGCTTCTCAGCCTTTTTTTTGTGCCTCACCTCTGACAGGTCACTGGCAGAGGGCAGCTCCAGCACAGTGTTTCCTGAGGCAGCAAAATTGTCAAAAAAAATTAAAAGTGACAGCACACTTCAAGTGTTTGTCCAAATCTAAAAGTACTACCTTGATGTAACTGGGCAACGCCTCCCCCTTTAGTTCCACCCTTAAGGGGTGTACTGACAAGGTCACCACGAGAAGTTGGGGTGAGACTTGGCTACTCCAGTAAAACTAAAGTATCCCTTCAAGGTGCTGAAACTTATAAGTTTCCCCAATTTCAAGCTCCTTTTACTATCCACAGTAGCAGCACATCCTTATGATTGCCACAAGACCTCAAAGGTTACAATATTGTCACTGGTAAGGATTTTCAACGTATGTATAGATCATGGTGAGGTGCCTGGGGATTGACAGAACGCATGTAGAGTGCCAATGTATAAAGCAAGTTTTCAAACTACAGATGTATATATTTGTTGAGTATACGTGGTAAGTTGTATGGGAGGGTACTGATCAAGAGGGTGAAGGCATGTACAGAACATCAGCCTGGGGAGGAGCAGTGTGGTTTCAGAAGTGGTAGGAAAAGTATGGGATCAGGTGTTTGCTTTAAAGAACGCGCATGAGAGATATTTAGAAAAACAGATGGATTTGTATGCAGCATCTATGGATCTGGAGAAGATATGTGATAGGGTAGAGAGAGATGCTTTGTGGAAAGTTTTAAAAATATATGGTTGGGGAAGTAAGCTGCTAGAAGTAGTGAGACATTTTTATCAAGGATGTAAGGCATGTGTACATGTATGACAAGAAAAGAGTGAATGGCTCCAAGTGAAGGCTGACCTGCAGCAAGGTTGTGTGATATCACCATGGTTGTTTAATTAATTTACTGATGTGTTGTTAGGGAGGTAAATGCAAAAGTCTAGGAGATAGGGGTGAGAATGCAGTCTGTTGGGGATGAGAGGGCCTAGGAAGTTAATTTTTTTCTGCCGATGATAAAGCATTGGTGGCTGATTCGAATGAGAAACTACAGTTGGTGACTGAATTTAGAAAAGTGTGTGGAAGGAGAAAGCTGAGGGTAAATGTGAATAAGAGCAAGGTTATTACGTTCAGCAGGGTTGAGGGACGAGTTAGTTGGGATCTAAGTTTGAATGGAGAAAAATTGGAGGAAGTGAAGAATTTTAGATATATGGGAGTAGACTTGGCAATGAATGGAACCATGGAAGTGGAAGTGAGTCATAGGGTAGGGGAAGGGGTGAAGGTTCTGGGAGTGATGAAGAATGTATAGAAAGAGAGAAGGTTCTCATGCTGGGCAAAAATGGTTGCATGGAAGGAGGTGAATGTGTTGGAAATGAAATGTTTGAGGACAATATGTAGTATGAGGTGGTTTGAACGAGTAAGTAATTTAAGGATAAGAGAGATGCATGGTAATAAAAAGAGTGTGGCTGAGAAAGCAGAAGTGGGAGTATTGAAATGGTTTGGACACATGGAACAAATGAGTGAGGAAAGGTTGACAAAAAGAATGTATGTGTCAGAGGTGGAGGGAACAAAGAGAAGTGGGTGACCATATTGGAGATGGAAGGATGGAGTGAAAAAGATTTTGAGCAATTAGGGCCTGAACATGCAAGAGGGTAAAAGGTGTGCATGTGATAGAGTGAATGGAATGATGTGGTATCCTGGGGGTCAACATGCTGTCAATGGACTGAACCAGGGCATATGAAACATCTGGGGTAAACCATGGAAAGGTCTGTGGGGCCTGGATGTGGATAGGGAGCTGTAGTTTTGGTGCATTACACATGAAAGCTAGAGCCTGAGTGTGAGCAGATGTGGCCTTTTTCATCTGTTTCTTGGCACTACCTAGGTGATGCAGGAAGTGGCAATGCTGGTTCCTGTGGGACAGTGTGGCACCAGGAATGGATGAAGGCAAGCAAGTATGAATTTGTACATGTGTTTATATGTATATGGCGAATATGTATGAAAAAAATGTGCATGTATGTATATATGTGTGTATATAAGTGGATGGGTCTTTCTTCATTTGTTTCCTGGCCATACCTCGCTGAAGCAGGATATGGTGATCCAGTTTTATACTTTTCCATAAGAAGGCTCAGACGTTTGTTATTGATGATACCTCACTGGCACGGGAAGTGGCAAATATGTAATTAAAAAAAATATATATATGTGATCGGATGTAATTTTTTTCATCTGTTTCCTGAACCTATAATAATTATACTATAAATGATAACTAAAGCACGCACAAGACAGAGTGAACTGAAACGATGTGGTATACTTGGGTCAATGTGATGTCAATGGACTGAACCAGGGCAAGTGAAATGTCCAGGGTAAACCATGGAAAGATCTGTGGGGCCTGATTGTGCATATGGAGCTGTGATTTTAGTGCAGTACACATGACAGCTACAGAATAGATGTGAGAGGATGCGGCCTTTCCTCGTCTGTTCCTGGCACTACCTCACAAATGCAGGAAATGGTGATCGAGTATGGAAAGAAAATAATTATAATAATACACTACTTATATATGTTTCCATGCTTAGCACTAATAATTGGAAAATGGACTTTCTACCTGATGTATAACAATTTTTGTCTATCTAATTAATGAATCGTTGGAGGTTTGGTATAACTGAGAGCAAACAATTTATGCAAATTATATATCCAAAAGAAATAATAAACATTCACTGTGTTCAGCCTTTGTACGTAAGTCTTTAGTATTTCACCTTGGCACATAACATGATTGCTATAGTCAACACATTTGGCAGTGATATCCCTTACAATATCATACTGCTAATATGACAAAGATTATTTACATATGGCTTACAAATTATTGCGAAATACTTGGTCTACATTATGCAACTGTCATTTTGTTTGGAGCTATGTCTACAGTTCTAATTCACACACTACTAAAATAATGCAATAATAAGCTAATAATGATAGTCTTATATACATAATTTACCTGACTGGAACAAGGACAGGTTTTTCTGAAATTGTCAATTACACACAGAACACAGTTTAACCTTCTTACAACACAATTTGAGTAAGAAAACTAAAGGGAAAATTATATCACCGCACTCTCTTAAGTACAATGTCTGCTAACTTAAATTCTGCTGAATTTAAGATATATATATATACTCTCTCAAATGGAAAGACCTGACATATTAAAAAATAAATCTATTATTTTAGGACATAAAAATGGCAATTCTTTTCTGAAAAGAGCATTTTCATGTATTCAATATGATAATGAAGTAAATCTAAGTTATTTTGAAGAAAAAGTATTCTTCCTTCATGCAGTAAAACATTTCTTTCAATGCAGCTAAATCAAATTAAGATTATTACAAAATCAATCTATTCTGATCTCCACTGTGATAAATTAAATCCTGCTTGTTTAAAAAATCTAACTAAAACAAGCAAACAGTGCAATTCATGTCCACAAACAGGTAGATCAGACATAACTCAAACAGTTAAAAACAAATTTTATTATAATCACCTAAAGCAGCTGTGGGATTTGACTTAGGATATGAAATACAGAGAAATTCATTGATTCAGAGAGGCTTTGCAATTAATTATGAGATACGATAAACTTAAAAGGCAAAAGCAGAATTGATTTCTATATACTGGAAGCTCATACAAAGAGATAACTGAAGTACCAGAAAAATACTTTAGATAATATCTGCAAAAGCACTGCATGAAGAGTATGTCATTACTGTCCCTTTGCAGTGAAGAAACTGAATTAAGGTACAGAAAGTATTCAGGTATTCAGGTGTTCTGAAAAAAATCATAAAGGACATAAACTTCATGAAATATTGTTATGAATGATTACAATGTAGTTAAAACATATGAAAAGATGAAGCAATGATTTTAGAACATTTATGGATGACTAATAAGTACAAGAAATGTTAAGTTAACAAAGAATGAAGATTATATTGGGAAAAAGAGGGAAAGATATTAAAAACATTTACAAGTATGAGCTGAGGTAAGATAAGATCAAAAGTTTTCTTTCTATAATTCGGAAAGGTGATGGTAAATTGAAAAAGCAACGTCATACATAACATACTTCAACTACCCCAAAAGGTATGGGAAAAAATGGTAACGCCACACTATGCATATAATGAACAACAGATGGGTTCACTGTATTTCTCATTAATTTTCTGAGGAATGCATAACATTTCCAAAGAAAATATGTAAATAAATGCATGATTTAACATCTCTGAATAGAGTTTTTCTAACTCTAACCATGGTGACTGAAAAAATTATTTCTAATCTTTTGTTTTGACAGTTTTGAACACGGCACATGGTAAGCTCAAAAAATTTAATTATGGTTATGACTGAAATCACTACAAATGACACTTCACCAGAAGATAATTATTCACAAACTACAAGAATAAATATTTACCTTGTTGCCCAGTCCCTCTACTCAATGGTTGTACTGATCTAGAACGAGTAAACTCATCCTGTTAAGAAATTGGCACTAGGAAACCTAAGCTTTCCTCATCTATGCTCAGAAAAGTATCTCATTACAAACTAGCTTTCTATCCCTTACAGGAAACTAAAAGTCAAGTCTATACATGGAATGGTGGTCATGCTCTTGCCCTCATCATAAATAAAGCGTCTCTACTATCATGTCAGCAAACGATAACATTAATGATTCGTAAAACAATGACTACAGGTAAAAATGACCTCCTGGAAGGTCACAAGGAACTTATGGCTCAGGTACATGAAGACATCTTTTTTAAACTGAAACTCATAATTCAGTAAAAGTGAACCAAAGACAGTCTCGAGTTAGAAACACAAGACGCAGTCAATTTTTATAAAAGATGGACTGACACTTAACATTTAATATTTTGATTAACAGATGTGACAAACTTCCAAACAAGTTGAGTTACATATACCTTGTAGAAAAAGTGTGTCATAAACTTGCACAATAATTATCCATGACAAAAGAACATCAACAATTTATCCATTAAGTAAGTGATCTACAAATAGGTTGTTACTGACCTTACATAATTTGGCCACTGTACTTGATCACCTAAACTGAGAGAGAGGTAATTGCAAGACTTTTGGAGAGAGGGGCGAGTATGCAGTCTGTTGGGGATGAGAGGGCCTGGGAAGTGAGTCAGTTGTTGCTCGCAGATGATACAGCACTGGTGGCTGATTCAAGTGAGAAACTGCAAAAGTTGGTGACTGAGTTTGGAAAAGTGTGT
>JAYMFT010257133.1:0-10820 GCA_038088735.1 Panulirus argus
ATATATATATATATATATATATATATATATATATATATATATTTATATAAAGTACGATATGAACACTAACTTGATAGGGTCATGAATCTTACTCATAGGAGTAGGTTAAAGTGGAGGGACAAGTTGCCATGAACCAAGTAACTTAGAAACTTCAGTCACTATTAGGATTATCCTTACTGAAAATAGCTTTTGCTTCTTTGATGAGCTTTAAAGCATGTGACATTCGTTTCTGGCTGTGGGCAGTAAGCCAAGCATTCTCTCAAAGTCTAATTCTCATTCACCAGCATCAAAGAGTTCAAAAAATAAAATTTTTGCTTCAATTACAATGTGATATCCTATCAGCAAAAGGCTCACTTTTGTCACTCATTGGAAATTTTGCATTCTCACTGGGGGACTACAGCCATAAATCATGACTCTCAGCAAAATAATTTGATGACTAAAGTGACTCAATAGTGGAACTTCACAACTGAAGTTAAATTAGTTCCCTAATGACCTTAAATAGGCTCATCCTACAATAATAATAATAATAATAATAATACATCTCTCCACTGTCATCTGGTTTTGATGGCAGTGTCTAATTTGCATCTCTTCTCTCCTATTTCACTGCCCTTTATCAGGTTCATTATTCAGATACATTCCTTAAATTTCATTAGATTACATGCAAAGTTTTCTTTTCTGCTAACCTGCCATTCTTTGTCTTATTTCCCATTTTTTGCCTCAGTGTTATTTCCCTTTTACTCACAAATACTTTCATCAGCACATGTATCTCCTCTGTTATGATTAAGAGTATTTCAAATATCACATTTAATTTCTCCATTCTCCATTCAAAATATCAAGCAGCCTCCCATTTTGTCCTGATGTAACCTAATTCCTCACCTCACACCTTCAATGCTCACTACCTCATTTGTCTTGTAACATTTTACAGAAAAAAGTAAGAAGTAGTGTTTAAGACATACTATTATAGTATCTTCTGAATGGACCATCTTTAATAAATAACGTAACATTTCACTGGATATTTAGTTCTTCATTCCAACTGGTATTACCCTCGGTGAGAGGTACTTTTAGTCCTTAGGATGACAAACAGTATAAATAATTTCATGTACAAGAAATTCATGCTAAACTTCCTCTAGACACAACCATCAGTGTGTATTCATCCACAGTTTCTTACATCACAGTAATACTCTCTCATACCATATCTCTCACTCGAGAAATTCATTGTCTATCTATCTATCTATTTATCTACCTATATCTCATGATACCTGTTCCAATAGGAACTCCCTCAAGAGGGTGGCCAAGGCAAAAGAGCCTCCATAACTAGTGAACTCCAGTGCTGCTTCTTAGCCCTCAGTGCCTAACCATAAACAGGCCACTGGCAGAGGGCAACTCTAGCACAGTGTTTGCAGAGGCTCCTACCTAATGATCCTACTGACTACTTCTGTCTAATGCTCCTACCTACTACTTCTACCTCATGCTCCAGCCTAAAATGTTCCTACCTACTACTTCTACCTACTGACCAGCCTAAATGTTCTTACTTAGTACTTCTATCTACTGCTCTTACCATTTTGCCAAAAGGCAGGGCTAGCCCATAGTGCTCACTGCAGGAAAAACTAGTTACAAAGAATGAGCTGTGCGAGTTAAATGTTGTCAAGAGTTACATATGACAGCTCTCTGGGTCAGAGGAATGCAACTTAACAACTACTGAAGTGCTGGCTCACTAAGCAGTGGTCACTAATCCTCTGGATATCTAGGAACTCAAAATATTGTTTCTTTCTTCCCCAACACTTCATTTCCTTGAATACTCCTTTTGTGATTCTTTATTTTTCTCAGTTTCTGCTATTTACTGTCTATGCACTCCAACATCCTTTGACTACTACACCTAATAGTATCAACCATCCTCCACTTACAAACTCATCATCTTATTTGCAAACATCTTCATCACACGTGCTTGAGTTGCCCACATTATTCATCCATGAACTTCCTTAAAATATAATAAATATTCTTACCATCTCTTCCTGACTTTTTGGTTCACTCCTGAATCATTATTATAATTTCTTATCAAAATATAAACAGAAATTTCCATCTGTATTTGCATCATCTACCCACTCCATATTTCAAAATATTTTTGTAAACTGTTCTTGGTAGTATATTCTGTAATCTCTTTGGCATATGTAACCTTCAAAAGTTAGCACAGTACTGTATGAGACTGTATGTGTAGGAGCTATTTCTACAGGATCTTTAAAAAGTTTATTACTAGTTTATCATGAATTATGATCACCTATATCACAATATATATCACATATATTTCTGTCATTAAAGATATTTCTCAAGAGTGGATTAAAAATGCCCAAGTTGAGTAGTTAATATGGATATGAATATGAAATATAAATTACATGGTGTAAGGTGGGAGATGCATACATTTTTCTTTCTGATGTCAATTAAACCTAAAAGAAATATATACTTAGCCCTAAATAATCAAAAAATATGTATAATCCTCAACTCCCAGGGTTCACCGCCAAATCATGCAATATGTGGAATTTCATTCAGAGTATGTTCATTTTTGTTGGAGAGATAAAAAATATAATTCCAAGTACAGTTACAATTCTTTTAGATTAACTAGCTGGTTTGAGTAATTCTACTTATTTCTAAGGTTCTTTTATGCTTGTCTATGTGTTTGCTGCATTTTACCTTTAACAAATAGCTATCATTTCTGATGTCTAATATATAAGTTTTACTCAGCAACTGTATTAATGTTTCTGCTTTTGTCTTGTCATATGGAGTCAGTAATAACAATGTTACACTTGATGTAAAAAGTGAAACACAATAAAGATATACATAATGGTAACTGTTTTATAGGCATTGTATTATATTGTTTTTTACAACAGAAACTTTTATTCATCATCCAGATCAAAATTATGGCAGAAAAAATAATCTCCCTTGATATAAAGTGTAAAAACAGATAGTCTGAAAAGCAATTCTCACTTAGACTCCTCACATGTTCTCACCTTTCATGTAGTTCTCTAGCTAGAGCCATCAAATTACCTAAAGTGAGGAGGAAGAACACAAGACTAATTATGCCATATTTACATGTAATGCACAAGGAAAATGCAACAATGCTACATCCTGAAGGCAGTCTGAATGGTCTGTTTAAAAACATTGCTGCAGTCATATCAATCCCATGGTAAACCTCAAGTAAGAAGATGGGTCACATGAGGTGAGGGCATGTGAGGAGTCTTGTTTTAAAATACATTTTTCACAGGCTCAAAGGTTACATTTCCAGTAGTTTCATCAAACTAGTTTAAAGAAAAAGAGGATGTACTTCTAAAGGAATTAGCTAAAGTTTTCAACATCTTGTTTTGAAAAAAGTGGCATAGGAAACTCTACAGGTACTCTTGTGTAGGTCCTAGCATGGCTAAATTTTCCAAGGACTAAATTCCTTTGAAATAAGATATTTCATCCAAGCAATTACAGGTTCCTTCATACTTCAACAAACTGATCATGTTTTACATGAGCCAAAGAGATGGTCTTTAAATACAAGAATATTTTGCAAAACTTATTAACCCTACTATAAATTCCTAGTTGGCATCTTAATAGTCCTCCAACCAGTTATGAAATGCTCCCTCATGAATATAAAATTCATCCTAAAATTAACAAAAGTTTCCCTGTCCTTAACCCCTAAAAGGGGATCAATTCCCTGAGTGTAAAAAAGTTCAAGCTGAAACCACATGATATTGAATGTTGCAGAGTAATTCTTACCATTGCTAATTTAGACTGCTGACTATGACAGGCTTGCCCAAGTTTGAATCTTGAACTTGGGTCAGTGTCCACAAAAAATTCTCTCCACATTCCCAAAAATTTTCAAAGGTGATGTCATGCTTACATTTTAGTACTTTTTCACCACTCTTTTGGCCATGATTACCATCTGCATATCTCTGGGCATGGAACTGGAAAGGTTCATGACATATTTTAGGTCATGTTTTAGGTCCATAGGGCCTTGAACTTCTGACTGAGGCGAGGCAATGATGAGATGTTGCAGGAAGCAGCAGCCTGATCATGCACCTAGTGCACCTACAAGTCTTTAGTGTACCTGCATTTTTCTGCTTCAAGGCAAGAATTAGAGCTTTCTCCTCTTTCAAAAGGTAAGAGCCAACCATTTTGAGAAATAGGTATTAGAAATACAGCACCTAGAAGTGAAATTTCCAAAATGAAGTGGCAGCCAAGAAGTGTAGAAAAGAAATCAACATAACCCGATGCACACTGAGCCAATTACTGGTGCTCACATCATTACAAACACTAGTCTCAGCGACCATTCGTACATGATTTCACCCTGAGATTGTCATATACCTGTATCCAAAATAAACCTTAGCCATGTAAGGCCTTTGAAAATATATGGAGGTACACAGTGTTTTTCGTGGACACTGTAGTTGGCTTACAGCCAACCCAGCTGTTCATCCTACTGTCAGGACTACTCAATAAAAGGTTTAGACTTGGGTATATGCAACAGATTAATCATACATTTCCTGGTCCCATTTCATGGGGCTCCTACTGTTTGAAGGCTGCACTCCAATCAAGAGCAGGAAAATGATAAGACTTCTTTGGACTGAGAAGTTTCTTGATGAAAGTATTTTTTGTCCAATCATAATGATACAACCTTGTCCAAGTTAACATTTCACCTGCAATATAACCATATGAAGGTGAAGTGCAGTAACACTTGGGTATATTTTGCATGCATACCAAGAGCAAGGGCAGGAGAGCAGACATGAGGATGAGCTTCAAGCAAGTTCTGCAAGCAACAGTAGACCTTACCCTGAACCAGACTTCCTGCTCCAAAGGAGTCCTTCACCAGCTTATGCCAAGCACAACTTTGAGCTATCCCTGGGCACTGTATTTGACCAAGGGTCTTAACCAGGGATACATTTGCACTTCTCAAAGGGTTCATAGGGGTCTAAGAGTATAACCATGGTGTACACTGCTGTACAGTGTACACCATGAGTGATGTAGACAATATGCAATATAGAACACCCTCATTACAAATCAGTATAACATCCTTATATAGTCTTTTACAGATTTCATAATAATATAAAATCAATATAACTTTATCAATATTTGATCCTTAATTTTTAGGTACATGGGAACCTGTCACAATGCTCAAGGGGTACACAGGAACATAAAGGTTGGGAACCCCTGGTCTAACCTAAACATCTTTCTCCCTCTATTAATGCAAGCTGGTGACATTACCTGCAATCCAGAACAATCAGGGTACATTTGCACCCCATCACCAAAATGCATTACTCTTACAGGCTGCCCCCAATGGTTTCAACTTCATTGGACAACACTGCCCTCCATAAAGGACTTCTCAAAACTATGGATATGTAACAACCACATGACACACCCTCCCAGAACATTCACAGTCTCATCAAAGGCACTCCCCAAGCAACAGCAAAAATGCCCAAACCCATCCATCATCAACTAACCTCATTACTCCACAGAACCCCATTCACCCATTAAACATCGTGCAGTTCAGTACCAATGACATTAAAAATAAGCACAGACATATTCAAACTTCTTCAAAAATATAATATACACACCCCTCATCCTAGAAACCACATTTACACAGATTCTTTCTACCTCCTTTATATAATCACATAACCCTAAAGCAAGACAGACAACAATAAAAAATAGAAATCATTTCAGATAAAACCACAAGCTATCAACATAAATCACTGAATAAATCCAAACTTTAAACAACATCATCACTTACCTAATCACTGAAAAGCAAACAGCAAAGCAGCACTCCTTCTTCAATACAATGAACCACTAAATCTAAATTAACCAGCTCATGTGGCACTTTCAGACACAATCCCAATCCACGGACATACTTTCTCCCCGGGAACATACATATTCATAAAAAAAACTCTCTTCCAAATTCAGCCACAAACCAACGTACACAACTTCCATCCTTCGCTCCCAGTGACACAAGCAATGCAATCAAAACATTAAAGAACTATCCTGCAACAAACCCTGACAGCATGCCATGCTTTCACATAAACACTTTGGTCCAGATGCTACCCACTCAACTACCTCTGTCTACACAACAAAATCCCTAATATCTGGAAACCTACCTGCATAGTACAAATCCTAAAGTCCTCCAAACCACCCTAAATCATTTCTGTCGGCAGTATCCAAACTCTTTGAAATACTGGTCCATAACAATCTAGCAAAATATCCCACTTTCAACAAAACAACATGACTAAACCCTATCACTCCACTACCACACTGCATAGAGACCTTAAACAATATATCATAGGAAACTTCAATGAACTACAACCCTTTTCCCAACCAGTGGAAATGACACCAACAAAGCATTTGATACTGTTCCCCGGCACAGTCCCATACTATCCTCCGCAACATGGACAAAGCGGTTAGCTAACTTCATAACCAGTCACTCACACAGGATTCACCCTAAAACTCTTCAGCTTTAGCTTAATGACAGAGTTTCCCAAAGAACATTACTTACTCCAACCCTCCTCTGTCTCTTTCCATATGACCTCCCATTATCTCCTGTCGTCCACAATATAAAGATCCTTTCACATGCAGATGACTTTACAATCACATCACAGCATCCTGACACCACAAAAACAACAACAAATAAGCAATACTACATTACTAAACTGGAACATTGGCTCACTCATATCAGGATGTCTGCATCTCTACAAAAGTCTTCGGTCAACCTTTTAACCCCAGACATGAATTCAACCTGCACCTTCCAGTCACTGTGAATGGCCTTTCAACACAAATATAACTAAGCTGTAAACCATACAAAACAAAGTACTCAGAACAATCACTGGTGGCCTAGCCACCACAAACATTTAAGATCTATACAATGAAAAAAAAGATCCTCCCAATACAACTGCACTTCAACATGCTCAGTACTCAATTCTTTGAAATAACACCTGACCCCTCTCATTCAAGCCACTCAATAACAAAACTCTAAACCCCCAAATAGAAATGAAAAGCCTCACTCTTCAGCAAGCTATATTCAAAGATCCACCACCCATAACAAATACAGCGCTAACTGAAATACCTGACATGCTCTAAAGAACCATTCTCTCAATTTAGTCTTAAATGCCAACCCACCCAACATAGTACAGCTATCTTGAACTACACTTCCCAATCACAATTTCTTGCCTTCACTTCAGACATCAATTCCAGTACCAATTCAACTCATCTCAAGGCACTTCATATTCACAGTGAAACTACCACAATGATGATACTAAACACTTACTTGCTTCACACTCTACTAGCAAAGACACACTCAGAACATTGCACTTTATGACCAGTGGGAGCCTGTCTGGTTATACTGCTTATGAAAAGTCACGTTTGGCAAGGCAACATCATCTTAAATGCAATCTCAATGACTTTTCACTCTAAAAGAATCCATCCTCCTCCTATTGATCGTAGTGCAGCTATGAAGCTGAAGTAACCCCTGAAGGAGTCGTATAATAATAATAATAAGGCTTAGTCCTCTGTTCTTTCTTAACACTACCTCACTAACTTGGGAAATGGCGAATATGTATGAAAAAAAAATAATAATAATAAATTGGTATAGTTTGTAGAGTACAACACTTGCCTTATTCACTTTTTCAACATTTTCTTCTGTAACCAAAGTTGCCGAAGGTAAGACCAAAAAGACTGTCTTTGTTTTTGAGATTTATAATTCTGTCATTAATTTTTAGCTCCTTGCCGGTTCTTTGTCCTGTTGGTGAATATGAGAACATCCATCTGTATTATCAATTTTTTCTTGAAATACAGTAATTTCTTCCTCTCCATAACAGTTTTTCTGTTAAGCATGGCTGCTGATTTTCCTTTGTATTTGTGTTATATCATATGCATATACTATACTGAGGTTGCCTGCTTTTGGAGTGGGTATATCCCTAATACTTGTTATGTACAAAGTACAGGAGTGTACAATGCCTTGGGCTCAAGCACGAAGGTCAAATTTAGGGCCCATAAAAATATCAATTGGATCTCTGCAGTCCGTCCATTTAGAAAGTCTTTAACATTACTTCATGCTGGTCATGTTGACCCACTTTGTGCTTCAGCCCTCATGCCAATCTTATGAAAGGCTTAGCTCATGTCTCATAATACTATGATCCAAGTTTTTGTTAGCAAGCTTTTGTGCTATTGTTTCTTTGGATATGGCTATTAATTGAGTGGTTCCTGTTTTCTGTGAATCTGAACTGAGGTGCGTTATGGAGATCACCGTCTTCCATTTAGTAACTTTCACGAATCTTTCTTGGTACTTCGTGGAGATGGGTCTACAGTTTATTGAGTGAAGAAGTGATAAGCCATATAAAATGGCATGTCCTTCCTTATTTCAAGAAACTGATGACTTGGAGGAAAATGTCTATTGCATTTAACTCTTATTGTAAGATTTCATTTCGTATATGCTAATCTGTAAAACTCGTTTAGTGAGATTTATTTTGTCACAGGTATAAAGTTTGTGAGAAGCATTGCAATTTATCTGTTATTGATAGAGATAATACAAAACATTCTCTCTCTCTCTCTTAATATTAAGGAGCTTTCTTTTAGTTATCAGCAATGTTATACAAATAAACCTTTGATATTCAATACATAATCATTTCTGTTACTCAAAATTTTGTGGAGTAGAACTCATGCATGAGTTCATACCCCTTGAAGCTTGTAGACATAACTACAATGTCATTACAGTATAAAACACATATATATACATTCATAATGATTAAGACAAAATACATACATATACAGTAATCCCTCGATTTAATGGACTACTAGGGGGAGGGGGTGTCCATTAATGCTGAAAGTCCATTAAATCGAATGTAGCCATTTTTTGATAAATTATACAATATACAGTAATACAATATACAGTTCACATGCTTTCTTTTAACTCCTTTATCATTTGGTGCCATTTTGAATTGTAAGTAGAGGTTGAACCTCAGTAATCCGTCAACCTTGGGTCCTGACCACAGCTGGACCTCAGGAAATACCGTAAAACAGATATTGACCCCTAAGAGAACCCCTATGTAAACATATGCCCAACACCTAGTCTTGCCAGCTCATTCCACAAATATATTGCTGTGTTATCAAAGGTAGAACAGAGCTTAAAGCACGAAATAATACAATCAATTATACTTCCAAACAAGGTTCTGCTTTGGGTTGTGCCAAACAATTATATGAAATCAAAAATATTTTACACTTTGGATCGAGGCCAACAGTGTTAAGCCATGTCCACACTATCGGGAAGTTCCCAGCAGGTTGTGCTTGCCTGTGTTGTTGTCCACACTGTTGAGGTGGTTGGGCAGTCAAGTCATACAGTAGCCAGTATTTGGTCGGCAGGCCACGAGTGCGGTATCACCATGTGCAGCGAAGTTGAAAGTAAAAAAAATAGAGCTGTGTAAGATATTGATTGCTGTGTGCATAAAAAAGAACAGTGCAGAACACTGTACGGTGTAAAATGGTGGTAATTTTTTGTGGCTGACACCACCGTTCCTCCAGACCCGGTGTCAAACCACCAGGCAGTCTGATTTCACTCAAATACAGGCAAGGGCAATCCGCTAATTTGCTTGTCAAAGTTGCCACAAAGTGTCTGATGACAGACTTAACACTTGTGCCTGCTGGGCATTGCCTGATTGTGAGGATGCCCCTTTACAGTTTGTTCTAACTTCACACACATAGTAATTTTCAAACCATTCAAGAAAAAGTTTAGTTGTCATCCCCCTTTTCTAGTACCATGGTAGATAAGAGGAAGAATTTTCATTCCTTTAAAGTTTTCCAAAACTTTAAACATTTTTGGCTTTCATTTTCAGCAAAAAACTTAAAAATCTGCTCCTTTTGTTTCTTTAAGTCATACACAGTCGACGATCCAATCTCATAGTACTCACACAAAGTCTTTACACTTGAAAAAGTGGTGTTACTGAGAATATTAAATGAATGAAATCTAATATTCTCAGTAACACCACCTTTTCAAGCACTGATAATGATTTATGCTTATGCTTAACAGTACTATCACCATCTTCTGCACCTCCTGGTCTCTTGGATGACATCCTGAAGGGCTAAAATACAGCTAAATATAAGAAATTAACAGGACTTAAGTAGCTTGGCTGCAGTGTAAACAGGTTTTGGTGCCTTATCGCTGCTAACTTGCTAACAGTGCCATCCTGGTGGCAGATCCACAAACTAGTGACAGCAGATTCAAAACATGCCGGAGCATGGGAGTTACCGGACCTCAGAGCATCAGATCAGAGAGGTACAACCAGTATTGCAAAATTATGTAATAAATAAAGTTACAATTCTCTATATACAACCTGACTGCACGACAGCTGAGGCAGACTGAGAACGAAATAAAGTGAGTATACCCCCATACTACCAAAAACAAACGTGATATGAAATGCGCATGGTGCGACGTTTGAGAGTCTTGAATTTTTTAAAAATTTTTCAATTATTATCAATCAATGTATTAATATTTGCCTGGTCAGTTAAATCCAAAATCCGTTATATCGGGGTCAATTAAATTGAGAGATTACTGTATATATATGTTTCATAAACACATATTTGCCATATCCCACATTAGCGAGGTAGCATTTTAGAACAGATAACTGAGACTTAGAAGAAAAACTCCTCACTTTGCCTCCTTATCTATTCCTTCTTTTGGAAAAGTAAAACTGGAGGGGAGGATTTACAGCTCCCTGCTCTGCCCCTTTTAGTCGCATTCTATGACATGCAGGGAATATGTGGGAAGTATTCTTTCTCCCCATCCCAGTGATAATATATACATAAATATATAT
>JAYMFT010257144.1:0-10819 GCA_038088735.1 Panulirus argus
AAGCACACATGCAACAGTAAAAACTCACGACAACAATAACTGAAGCCGTGAAGCAGTGTAACAGCCATACGAATTAAAGTGAAGTATTCAGTCTGTTACGTCCGTTTTTGGAATTCATGGTGTACAATAGAGCCCAAATCTTCACTTTAAGGCGTCCATTATCTAAGTTCAGTCTGTGCATTCATCCCATTTTATGTACTGTATAGCGTCCAGTCATATTCATGCAGTCCTTAGCATTTATTTTTTGCATTCAGTCTGTAGCACTTATCCCGTTACGTCTAGTTTTTAACGTCCAGTTTCTAGCATTCGCTCTGTAGTCTATAGCGTTCAGTTCATTGCGTTTAGTTTGTAGCTTTGTACTTTTTTGTCCAGACTGTAGTCTTCAATTTTTGCGCCCAGATGGTAGCGTCCAGACTTTTGCGTCCGATCTGTAGCATTCGGTTTGCTATGTGCAGTGTTTGCGTCTAGTCTCTTGCATGCAGTTCGTTTCGTCCGGTTTTTAGCTTCTAGTCCTTTTTTGCTTCAGTGTGTAGCGTCCAGATTGTAGCGCCCATCCTGTTATATTGAGTCCTTTGCGTCTCGTCTGTAGCACATTTGATGACACCCGGTACAGCACAATGAGGAAAGCTTCAAAGCGTTTTTGGTCGTGCCGGTGAAGAATTCGAAGACCGTCGTCCATTTGTGACCACCCAAGAATGGAGTGTGTCCATCTGCATAGTGAGGTGCTCAACACTAGAGGCAGAATAATAGATGGTCATTTATGTGCAGTGATTGCTTGCTTCACTTGGCATGAAGAGATCAATGATGATACTAGAGCTGACAGATGGTGTATTTATCACTGAACATTAGTCTCGGCGGCAGAGTTATTACCCAGGCCTGTGTATGTACATTGGAACCACAGATTAGTTGCTGGGAGATCTCCTTAGCCCTGGGTTTTCACATTTTTCCTGGTAATAAGGAAAAATATTCCGTTGACAATCTGCTCATCTGTAAAATGACCATGCGTGAGGTAATTGTGAGTGGAAGTGTACCTGGGTACAACTAAATGGAAACTTTTGTTGCAGGAATTCCTGTGTGCACTTCCTTCGGCTTTTTTGCTCACCGTACTCACCAAGAAGATTCATGACATAGTGGTGAGTAGTGTGGGTCGGAGGGTAGCGGCCCTGGTTCCAAGAAGGCGATGGAGACGGCAGCAGCAGCAGCAGCAGTGTGGCATGTGCGGAATTACAGTGTGTAGCGCAAACTGCCCCGCGGCCACGCCTGTAATTTGCATGGAGGCTTGCGTGCCATTAGATCCATTGTTTCCAGCCGCCTAGCGTGCTCCCATCCATCGTCCAGCTAAGGCCTTACATGCCTTTGCAGGTTCCTCACCCATGTAGTGTCTGCCCACTGGAACTTAGCCCATCAACTGTGTTCCCACTGGACATTGGCCCTCCAAGAATGCTTCCAGTGTCTCTTGGCCCAGGAAGTTGGTTGCCACCGCATTCTGGCCCGCCAGGAATGTCCCCAGCGTTTTTGGCCTAGGAAGTTGAATTCCAGTGTGCTTTTGGCAGGCCAAGGGTGTTTCCAGTGGCTGTTGGCCCAGGAAGTTGGATTTCAGAGGATTCCTACCCACCAATAATGTTTCCAGTGATGTTTGGCATAGGAAGTTGGCTTCCAGTGGACTGTGACCCCTCAAGAATGTTTCCCATGTTTTTTGGCCCAGAAGGTTGGTTTCCAGTAGACTATGACCCGCCAAGAATGTTTCCATTTCATTCCCAGAAATTTAGTTTCCAGTGGACTCAGGCCTGTAAAGAGAGTGGCCTTTGGTGTCCATTGGGTTATGGTCCCCCAAGAATGCTTCCAGCTGTTTTTTGACCTAGGAGGTTGGTTTACAGTGGGCTTTGGCCATAAAGAATGCGTTCATTGGTTGTTTTCAGTAGACTCTGGTCCATTAAGAACGTTTATTTTTTTTTTTATAGGAAATTGTTTTCTGTGGATTCAGGTCGTAGAAAATGTTTCACGAGGTTCTTGGCCAAGAAGGATGGTTTCCTGCAGACTTTTCTTCGTGAACTAGGTTTCCAGGGACTCTCGTGGAAGAGGTTTATGCTGTGGTGGTTCCTGGCCCTTGTAGGGTACCGAATGTCCGAGAGTTGCTAGCTTATGAATGCAGTGTTTAGTGCTTCCCGAGTCTTGCTGTGTGTGCCCCCTGGCTCGTGACATTCTAGGATGTTCATTGGTTCCTGACACTTGTAGTGTGTGTGTGAAGATTCTATAACCCACATATTATTCAATGGTTCCAGACCCATTTAGTGTGTGTGTGAGTGTATCGTCTCGTGTGTATGTCGGTCTCTATCTGCTCGGTAGAGTTCTTGGGATATTGCCATTCCTTCTTGTCAGATTATATTAAGATATGAACTCGTTATATCTGAAACTTTGAGGAAAATATAGAAAAATAAAATCCTGAGTTGTATTTTCTAGTCTGTACATAATCTCCTTTTTAAAATAGGCTCGTGGCCGGCTAGAAGTTGCTTAGATATAGTTTTGGTGGGGTCAGTACAAGGCCGCTATTACACGTCGGTAATGATGGAAATTTTTGATAAGTGAAAAAATATTCATAGATAAAGTTAGAGCCTGGTAAGAGAGAATTGCTGCTTCTAAGTACACACTTTTCTGGGTTTCAGATATCTGAAAATGCACTCCTGGTTTGATGCTTGTGAAGTGTTAATGGACATGGCTCATTATTCTGTAATGGGTCTTCATGTTAGGCAGAAAGCTTTAGTTTACTGGTGACCAGTAGACTCTGCCTCATATTGTATTTACTCTTGGTTACAGGACTTGCTGTCTTGTCATTTGTTTCATATGATTTATGTTTGTGGTGGTGATACAAGTAACGGTATTAGTTCAGTCTCCAGAGGTCTTATGGATTCACCCCAGACAGTGTGTGCATCACTGTTAGGGTGCTCTTTCGAGGGTATCGAAGGAAGCGCTGAGAAGGACTGACTTTGAGGACGATGCCGGTGTAACACCCCAGTGAAACACTGCGAGGATACCCGTAAGAAAAGTGACTCCTGACTTGTGAGGATGGCTGCATGACGCTGTACCCCAAGGCTGACGCCATAGGGAAAGAGTCTGTGAGGGTGATAGTATTTGTAAATGCAGAAATACTGCAGACATGTGCTAGACACGTTGATAAAAAAAGAAAAGAATAAAAGGACAAAAGATGTGTAGACTAGTACGAGGAAGGTGTTCTTTTTTAGAAACCGGGAAGGATTTGCAAACCTGAAGAGTCACAGCTCACTTGACAAGAGGAAGGCAAACTTGGCGATGGAAGTGGAAGATGCAGAGGCAAATCAAGGACTACATGTGTCATTGGCCCAGGGAGAACAGAAGCTGGTACACACACGGATGATGGCAAGATAACAGACGTGCTGAAGAAGATATTCAATCAGAGGCGCCATTATCGCGAGCGAATGCGTTACGTCTCCCTCTGCGCTGTCATACACCAGCATGTTCACCACGGAGGGAGACCACCAGACACATCTTCCCTACACCCTTGGATAAACCTAAATTTACTTAACCTTTGACAAACGTATCTTCTCTTAATCCTCGACAAACTTAACGTCACTTTACACCCTCCTTCACTACACCTTCGTCTTTGCTGCTACACCTTCGATACCACCGGACACATCTTCACTACACATTGGACATCATTAGCCTTTGGCCCAACTCCCTACTGATCAGGTCAGAGGCTATGGTTAGGATGCTGATTGTTGTGAAGGGATACGAAAATGAGAAGAAACTGAATACGAACAATATGTTTTTTCTCGTACACAGGAAGATACAATAACTGTTCAGCGAGGCAAAAATTAATGAAGGTTCAAATTATCTAGACGGGTTCTTCATAAACAGCATTCCTCCCATGTCCCACATAACTGATTTCGTCATCAGGTCTCAGGACTTCGGGTGAACCATTGACAGCATTCCCATGCCCACTGCTCCAGGACCAGACTCTTGGATCTCAGTCCTTCCTGAGAAACGCATTTACCTTTAGCACGAGCTTTAAACATCATCTGGAAGGAGAGTTTGGACTCGGGCATAATCCCAGAAAGTTTAAAGGGTTCACATTCCCCGCTCCATAAAGAAGGAAACAAAGCAGTTCCGAAAGACATGATTAGCATAATCACACATCATTAAAGGTTTTCCTTAAGTTGGCTTCATGGAATCGATCTACACAGCTCCAGCAACATGATCTCTTGGCGGGAAGATCACGCGCCTCTCAGTTGTTTGATCACTGCGATAGAATTGTAGAGATGCTGAAGGAAAATGTTGATGCTATGTACACAAACTTTACAAGTGGCTTTTGACAATTAGGACTACAGCTTCGTAGTTCACAGATTTCTTAAAACTGGAGTAACCGGAAAAGCGACAAGATGGATACACATCTTAACTAACAGATCACGACACTTTGTTGTAAATCAGGAAATTTTCATTGTTACCGAGACGAAAGATATCAGTTCCCCAGACAGCTGCACGTACACTTCTGCTGCTTCTCATTATCATAACTGAAATAAACGCAGACGTAAACCCCAGGGTCATATCATCATTTACGAATGTTTCCGAATTAAGTATAGAAATTTTATCTATATAGGACACTGAAAAAAAATAAAGACGGACATGAATCAAGTTTTCCTTTGTGTTACAGATGTTAGCATCTATATTTGTTATGAAAAGTCATTGCGAAGTGAAGAGTTATAGGTTACAAAATGTCGCACAGAAACGAGCGCCACCATATCGAGGAAAAGGTTCAAAAACACCTTAGATTGGTAGTGTTTGATGCACTTCCCATCAGTGAACATAGGACAATACCATTTCACCTTTTCCCTAAAGGTGATAGGCTGGATTTTGCGACCCTTCAAGATTAGCGAGGCAAAACCAGTGAGGACATTCCTCTTTCCCGGATGGTACCATGGCACCAGGTTCCTTGGTAGCTGGCACAACGTTAGAGAACACGCTCTTGTTCTCAGCCAGGACAGTGGTAGAGAACACGCCTGTGTTCTGAGATAGCCAGGACAATGTTAGAGAACTCTCACATGTTTTCCCAGGTAGCCAGAGAACGTTAGAGAACACGCCTGTGTTTTCAGGTAGCCAGGACAACGGTAGAGAACGCGCCCGTGTTTTCAGGTAGCCAGAACGACGTCAGAGAAAACGCCTTTCTTCCCAGGTAGCCAGAACAACGCTTGGTTATGGAGAACACAGGGTTTGCTGGTTTTGGGTTGTCTTGCATGTTGGCTGATCTGATCTAGTGCATGTGTTGGCTTTTCCAGGAAGGTTTGGATTTCACTTCACAGGAAGTCTGAAAGACTTGTCAGTCGGTGCATGTTGCTTGACATGAGACGCACATCATTAAAGTTCTGTAGTTCCCAGTATTAGATTTTTTCCCCTCCATCAGATCTCTCTTTCTGACAACTGTTGTGGGAATCATCTTCCTCTTGACTCGCTTAATAGAATTTTTGCTTCGGATGTACAGACATATTAACAATAACCTGTCTGTAATGCTACAGTGTAGCATTGCCTTGGTTCTTCTTATGGTTACATTTGCTCTAGAAACAGATTTTACTGTGTGATATAGAAAAGAAAACGTCTGTGGAGCTAAGTGACCTTAGGGAGCTACAGAGTGGCTGGAAGTCTTGAGATATGAGTACGAATGAAGCTGCCCCTTCGCTGAGGTGAAGGATGTGTTAAGCACCGAGTCATACGAAGGGTTTTACGTGTACAAGACTAACTCCCAGTGTCTTCTGTAAGACTGTTACGCTGAAGGAAATCATCCTTTCTTGGGATTTATTCTTTTCCGTGAAGCCTTCAGTATGTTCCAATCCACCAGACGTGGTTCAGTCTTTTGAAGAGACTCACCAAAGTTCAGGGCCTTTCGCCTGCCACAATGGAGGTTTCTTCTGATCACCCGGATCCACCAAACACACATCTGGTGTAGTTCACCATCTTGTTCTGCCCTTATGTGCCACGAGAACCATGGTGAAAACATTCATGGCTTTGATATTACCTTCCTTGCACACCCTACCTGTTGGTCTCAAAGAAAGTAACCTTCCGTAGAGGGCAAGACGATCTTTAATGCACCGCGGTATAATGTCTTAGCCCTTTGACCTAGCCCGTAAGGGTCAGGTTAAAGGCCAGATTCATTCATACTCTGAGGGTCGTTACCATCGTGCTCAGAGGGTTAGATATTATCATTACGTCACTAGGTTTCAGAGTTTTCTTCTAGAGACTATTGAAGCCTCATATTTATCTTTTATTTCATCTTTTTCGCCAGTTTGTTTTTCGGGAGTGATCATCAGGCACCAGAAGCAGGCTGAAGGTATGACATGTAAACAGACGTTTTCCTGCTGTTCGGAACACAAGCTGCCCCGTGGCTAAACGATTGACCATCTATCCACAACAATGCATTGCCACTGTCATGAGGTTTTACCTCTCATGCATACGACTTACGGTTCGTGTACGTCTCCTTAGCCAACAATTGCTGTACAGTTCTTAAGTCTTAATTTCTTTGAGTTTTGAGTTGATATTTTGAGTATCTTGCTTATACTGCCGGAGGATTTGGCGTTAGTTGGTTGCAATCGTGAGAAATCGTTCTCATACTGAGGAACCCGCTTGATATTTACGGTAATGAACTGTGTAATTGTTCTGTTTCTTTATTCCCGAAGAGCATAATTCTGGTACTTCTCACATCATGGTTGATGGTCAGTCCTTGTTCAGGTAGATGCTTCGCAGAACTCCATTTGCATCGGTAGAGGCAGCGGTACTTTCAGCTTTCATCGTGAAACGACGGTAAGTATGACTCATGAATCCGGGCTCGAGGCAAGATTTTCCATTCGCCGTTAGTTCAGCAGATATTCAGATTGCGTCAGGAACTTGAGGTAGTGAATTTTGCCCCGTGAGCCGAGGCTTTAAGGACACCTTAGGGTGGTGTCTCTTGGTCTCTTTATAACCAAGGGAAAAGTTGAATCACTGTCCAGTTATCATAAGATTGATCCCGTAGACTCCATAGCTGGAACAGAGGTCGTTGCTACCCCATGTAGCAGACAAGTTTCCGGGAATAACAAGAATGAAGAGCTCGTTATTAACACGAAGTGGAAGGTGACCCGCTTCTTCCTGGAACAGCCAATGATCATCTTGTAGTTTGCTGGAAGAGCCAGTGAATGCTTTGGGTTTGCTGAAATAGCCTGTGATGGCTCTATTTTTTGCCGGAACTGCTGATAACCGTAAGTGGTTCACGAAGGCCAAAATGCAGCTCATTTGCAAAGTAACAGAACAGCTGATCCTCAACGTCCTATATTCTCCACAGGAGTGTTTATAAAGACAAGTTATGTTGACTACTTATACGAAAAGGTTGGACTAAAGATACAAGACATAATGCGCAAGGGTGGATATCTTTACATCAGTAATTCTTTCTCCTGGATCTATATCATTTCGCTGACCAGCAGAAGAAGACATGATGCGTTCGTCACGGCGTAGTCAAATGCAGACGCGGAGAGTTTCTTCACTGAAGAATGGCGTGAACAGATGTTGGGACTTGTTACATGTGCCTGATCACCCAGTTCTCCTGGTCCAGGATTTGTCGAGCTTGGTTGTTAGTGAATGTTTAAAGTCCAGGTTGTGACGGTAGTAAACAACTTCTTCCCAAAACTCACCATCAGAACCATTGCATTATATGAATCTCGCGTTTTGCTGCATCGTAATCCCAGACCAGTGGATGGACTGTGATGATATGAAACAGTCACCTCCTTCAGTCAGTTCTATTGTATACATTTTCTTCTTGTACAAAGAGGAGTTTCCCCAGTGCGCTTGAATGTAACAGGTGTAGTACAACGAGTGAACCATGGTAGCTGAGATTGTGTGTAGGACTGTAGTAGGTTGCCGGCGACCGTCCGTGTCTGGCTCAGTGAAACCACTGCCTGATTTACTCACTCCTTACTGGGCGGACGATAGCAAGTGACTGCATCCCAGACGAGGCGTCGATAGCTGATCTCCTGTCTCCTTTCCACTCCTTCCACCCTTAACTGTCACTGGTCCTGTGAAAGACTTACGGTCATGCTATATGGATACTGTTGAGGGTAAAGGTTTATCATCGAGCCGTGTTTTTACATTACTTATGAATGTGGGATGTGGATTTTCCGAGGCCAGATGCGGGCTTACAGCATCATTTGCTGCGGCTACATAATCTTAATGCTTACTTGTTATTCAAACGTTCTCAAATTCTGGTAAAGCATGGAAATATGCTCACAGGAACGAGAAAGTCCAGGTTGAAGTTGCTGCTTGCTAGTGCATCTAATGCTTGCGACTCTTCTCTACTCTGGTTGACCGTGTGGGGTGCGGTAAGGTGGGTAACTTGAGGACGTTCGCCTCGACATGAGTGTCACACCCGCGCCGTGTCTACGATCTTTGTAGGCTCTCTTGACATTGTGGCTGCTGCTAGTTGGTATCTAGACTGGAGGTGAGTCGCCGGGCTCTCCCCCTCTCTACTTTTGTCCAGTTGACGAAGGTATGATGCCGGGGGAGGGTGTGTGGACCGGGGGAGAGGCACGCCGTCCAAGAGAGTGGAGGGAGGAGGCGAGCCGAGGGTTCTCTGCATCGCAATAGGTTTTGGAAGGTATTGCTGTCGAGTTCATGTGCTTCATCTCCACTCTTGGCAAGGGTACGGCCTTTGAGCACGACTGCACGACCCTTGGGTGTATCAGTGGTGTGACCTCTGACGTGACCCTTCAGGGTTGGGTCAAAGGCCAGACCTACATACCCGAGGGTCGAACGGTCAAGCAGTCTTGTTCAAGGCTCGTAACGCTCTGCTCATGGTGTTAGCAACCAGTTTCCTCGCTCTTATATTTGCCAAGCCCTAGCACACGTCTCTCTTCATTTACATGAGCAAGACTCGAACTGAGGTGTTTCCAAAGGTTGACACGACGACTACAGCTGTTGCTGGGTTTCAGTGCAGTTCGGGTTCGGATGTAACACATATTCCTGCCGTGTGGACCTCATGCTTGCTTCCTTGGAGCAGATGTTGCCCTTCGATGCCCAACAGGAGGTGTATGTGTGTGTGTTTTGTGTGTGAGTGTGGAAGTCAATGCTAGATGACACATGTCAGTGCTAAAGGGTCTCTGTCCTCCCCAGTGTGAAGAGAAAGTCAGATTGTAGTCTCTCAAACGAGTGATCAAGGTTTGCCGCGGGGTTGCTCTTTACGTGCTACTTGTTTCATTACTACCATTAATAGGGTCATAGAGACTATCCCAGGGGATGTTGGAATATCCCTTTTCGTTGATGAATAGGCTATGTATTGTACTTTTACATCACCATCTGAAGTTGCTCTAAGACGCTATCAGACTGCTGTTGATAAGATTACCGAATGGACAGATAACACGGGTTCCAAAGTCTCTAAACAAAACACTATAGCTGTACATTTTAGTAAATAAAGTGAAACATCAGCAGTTTCACAGGTGTTACTGAAATCCAATCTCATTCTGTATGAAGAGGAGGCAAAATTTTTTGTAGATGTTGAGATGGGCCACGGTTGACGCTGTCCATAACCTTGGTATTTGAATAAGGAGATTCCAGCGAGCTCTCTGTGGATTTAAAACGCGAGAAACTTGTGTTCAAGTATTTCTTTTGGCTAAAACGTACACCTTTTAACCTTAGGTATAAGTTATCGTTTTATCTGCCGAGGGGACTAGGGTATGATCACCATGCAACGTTCTCTCAATCTTTTAATTGAAAATTATGTAAAAAAGAAAAGAAATTGGACACAAGCTCATTCCAAGAAGCAAAAAAGTTTTTTTTTAGAGTTATCGTTATTTAGAAGGTTTCCTAGATAATATTTTGCAGGAACTGGATGACAACAGCCGAAAGCTACGTTGATTTTGTAATAACAAAAGGCTTTCCCATTGTTTTTGAAGGAAAATCACACAGAGTAAAACTACAAAGAGTATCTTCCATACTTTCTACGGAACTGTGGTGTTCAGCGCTGCGTTGACATTCACCAAGCACAACCAAAAAGAGAACAGGAAATGTACAATCTACTCCCACATCCAGAATGCACTTCAGGTCATATCACACTATTGCTCCAGCGCCTCCCTTAGTTCAAGAAGCCCTGGATTGTACGGTAAGAATCCGCCGATGGCAGAAGAGCGTCGAATTCTGCTGGTGTCCAGGACGGCGGAAAGAAAATGTCAGATGACAAAGCTAAAGCTGATGTATCTAGCAGTCTGTATACGATACTCGTATCTCACACTGATTTCATTTGCAGAATGTATAGTTGTATTAGATGTAAATGGCGGGCTCGATGGGATTTGGAAGCCCTAAAGAATGAACAGACAACGGAGGATGTAGGTGTTGAAGTATGGCGTTTCTTCTTCAGCAGGAATGCCATATTGGACCTGGTCTTTCTCGGCTGAGGATTGACCCTACAGTGTTGAGCCCAGTGGAGAGGAGACCTGCCCCAGTAGGTGGCACCTGCTGCTGCAGTATTGCCCTGGAACATGTACTGAAGGAATGCCCGGAATATAGGAGTGTCAGTCATATATGAATTATATAATGAGTGGGAGAATGAAAGGTGTTCGAGAAATTTTAGACAGGAACGTTTACGTAAGCAGACCGAAGAGTTTTTAAAATGAAGCCAGAATAAATGATTTTATATAAAAGATTTTAAGACCTCGATTTTTTTAAAGGATACCCAAATATGTATGAATTTCCAAATCGTTTATATATATATATATATATATATATATATATATATATATATATATATATATATATATTTCTCTCTCTCTCTCTCTCT
>JAYMFT010257155.1:0-24463 GCA_038088735.1 Panulirus argus
TAAACATAAAAGAGAGAGAGAGAGAGAGAGAGAGAGAGAGAGAGAGAGAGAGAGTAAAGGGGGTGGAAAATGACCGCTTGAGCGTAATATAAATTAAAGAGGTCCTGGAAGTAGTGGGGCATTTCAGGTGCTTGGAAGTGGATACTGCAGCAGATGGAACCAAAGAGGTTGAAGCAAATTATATGGTGGAAGAGTGGATTTAAGATCCTGGGCACATTTTGGAGTGTGTGACAGGAAAAGTCAATGTCTGTAAAGGTAAAGATGGTTATGTCTGAAGTTAAAGTAGTGCTCACATTTGTTTGGATGCAAGTTTTGGATCTTTAAAGCAAAAGATAGGAAGAGAGTGGAAGTGCTGGGAATTAGAAGACTGTGGATAAATTGGAGTGTAATACAGGCTGATGTGTGATAATACATTATCAAAAAAAGATGTGCTGGTAAGTGTAGTGTGACTGCAGGGGCTAACTAGGATGTGCTGAAATGGTTTAGTCTTATGGACAGATGAGTGATGACTGATTAACTTAGGAGGAGATGGAAGGATGGAGTAAAGGAGGTTTTAGGATACTGGGATTTGAACATTCAATCCAAGATGGTGTGGAAAGGCATGCACTGGATGGCTTTGGAATAACGTGGAATGAACCAGAGCATAGGAATGATCAGGATAAACTGTGGTGCAGTTAATGACACTTGGCTGTGGATGACAGGCTGGTTTTGGTACAATATATAGGACAGCTGATGACTGCAGGATACAAATGAGGCTGTTGTTCATGTGTTCCTAATGCTAACTTGTACAAGCACAAAAAGCAATAAGAGAAAAAAAATCTATGACTAGCAACTTTTTCTAGTCTATTCTTCACTCTCCATAGATACTATATACTTTACAGTTTGCTGCATGGAGATAGTGAAGACAGATATAATCAAATTCTTCCTCCCTTCTCTAAAAAATAAAAAATAGAACAAACCTGCTCCTGAAGGTCTGAGATAGTCTGCTCCAGTTGGGCAACTTGCGAGGCTAGCTTGTCCCGAGCACGATTCAGTTCAATAAATTCTGTCTTCTTTGTCTCCATATCCTTTTGGAGCCTCTGCAGTTCATGTTTGTCATGTGCTGATAAGTCACGCATTCTGAATAAAGGAATAAATGAAAATACTACAAAAGTCCAATACAATTAATACGATGTTTTGTCTTTAATTTCTTGCACATTTCAAATGTTTCATAAAGCCCTAAGAAATGATTTTATGTCTAAAACAATGAGTGCAATGGAAAATGAACTAAGTTACCATTACTCTCACTGGATTGCAATGCTTATGAGCAATATTTCAACATTCTACTTAACAACAGTTACTGGTAAAGAAGTTATACTCAACTGTATATAGTCTATCCCTAGCAATCATAAAAGCACTAAGAAGGAAGAGTGCATAGTGATGCTGAGAAAATCAACAATGAAGGATGAGATCATTCTCTCCCAAAAATGAAAATGAAGTCAGGTGTCTATATGAACCCCATCAATCACTGGCTAAGCTATAATATTAATAGAGGTAATAGGAGAGGCAATCACAGAGCAATAAATATGAACGAAAATAGTAATGTAAATCACAGGTAACCCATCCCTTCAGTAATACTGAAACCAATGTTCTTACAACCAAGTTTTTGCATTCTAAGCATAGAAATCATGCCGTTGTTCCAGTACAATAATAAGGTAGGGAGGAAATGCAAAACTATCAAACCCAAAGAAAAGAGAAATGAGGGACACAATAAGTACTGGGTGGAAGGGATAAATATGTGACAAATTCATCTCGCTCGCAGAGGAAAAAAACAAAAAAGATAAATCAAACTTACATGAGTCTAATATTAAACAACAAGTTATATCACATGCAAAAAGCAATTCCATAAATGCAACAGTAACCCCTACAATTAAAGGAGGTTTCTCTGAAGGTCATAAAGACCATGATAACTCTGACAGATATTAACATAAGAACCCTCACAGACCCAAACTTTGTTCAACTTTCTGAGAACTTTTGCAGTTGTTAGCCAATGTTTGGGCAAAGAGTTTAGCGTGCCCTTTGTATGAGGATTATCAAAGGAATTACATTTGTTTTCCAGGACTATAACCAACTGATCCATAAAATGCAGCTGCTGTATAACAGTGGATGATATGCTGATCTAGTTTTCTAAAATAATAGGGTTCATTACTTGCATAAAACAGGACTGCCTTGCAAGAGTGCTTCATGTGTTGCTGAATGAAAAAGTATTTCACACACACACACACACACACACATATTCATATCCATGTCATGCCCTTAAAATGAGCCACATAATAACTTGGAGATATCCTTTTCACAATATTTCACTATGTCTCCCAAGCAGTGGAAAGAAACCCAAGCATTACTTACTTTACAAGAGTTTCACGGAGGCGGCTGTTTTGTTGCTCCAGCTGTTTGACTTGCAAGGATGATGCACCAGATTCCCCTGGGGTAGTGCTGCCACTCATCTCAGTACGTAGTATTTCCAAATCCAACCTGAAAATTTGGACAAGAAGCAAAAGGAGTTGAATGGTTTGTCAACAGCTGGCGACCAATACTAAAAAATTCAAAAGAAGACTCTTTGAGAGATACAACACCACAAAAAAATGTTCAAGAACTGATATACGTTATGAGATAAGATGTAGTTAGAACATTCACACTGGTCATATAAAGCCTAAATTATGGTTGGATTAATTTCTATGCCAAACTCTCTAATACTTAATAGAAAGCCTTGGTATTTTTCCTTGAGGTATAAAAACAACAGCAACTTAGATCTCTGGGTTCTAAGTATGTGCAGATAGTAAAAGGATATCTTTCCACCAAACTAAAACTTAAATCTACAACTAAACTAGAAAAACAATCATAATCTGACTACCTATTTATTAATCTTTTTATATATTTACCTATTTTGCTTTTGTAAAACATAAATACTCACGTGAGCTCCTCAACTTTTTCTCTTGCTTGGTCCAGTTCCAACTGCAAGGTCTCTGCCTTCTCTTCTGCCATTTCTTTGTCAAGTGTGAGCATCTCAACATTCTCTGACAGCTCCTGAGTGTCCTCCATGTGGCGATCTCGGGTTTCCATGGCTTCCCGGGCCTCTGCTTTGGCCTTCTGCAACTCACGCTGCAGCTGGGCCTGATGTTAATATTTTAAATTTAAGAGCCACTGGTATCTGCCATATAGATCTTCATTCAAGAATGTGCTGTTTGAAATATAATCTGATGGCTTAAAAGCTGTCTTTACTAAAAAAAAAAAAAAAAGTCGGCACAAATACAATCACAATACTTTTTAGTGCTCATCTTTGCGAATTTTCTGCATACTTACTATCACATACTCCTCCCCTCTGTCACTTCATTTTGCTTTGCTCTTTCATTATGTACTCCTCCCCACCTCATGCAAATACAGACTTGTAATAATTTGTAATAACTCTCCCCACATCCACCCCATAATATCCATAAACCTTTAGCACTCTTACACATACTTTTACATCTGAATTTTTCATTACTTTATCTACTCTCCAAGAGCCTAATCATTTAGAAAACCCATATTATCCTTTGCATTCTATAAGCAAATGCCCTGTTACAGACCCACATTTTACTGACATACAATAAACACAAGTGATGAACCTTAACTTTTCTGAGTTTGGGTAAGGGAAGGGCCTGAGGCCTTTGAACCAATAATCTGAATCATATCAAGGACTTGGACAATATATTTTAGAGATGCACTTGGCTCATGCATGTCCAAGTGCTATGAATGTAGGGGAAGAGGGGTGGTAAATGTGGCCTCAACTCACCCAATCTGGGTTCAGAAAAGTTTCTTTGGATTAAAGTGTTTTGTGACTGATGACAATCGCAGGAAACCAGAATTTAATAGCAACAAACAAAATATCACTTCTCATGGATCTCATATCATCCTTGGATTGTTCTTTACTTTGCTTCATATATATAAAAATCTTTTAATAAAAATTTCCAGTTTTCACCCTAATATATCCTTATTTTAATGAACCACAACCCACTTTCATTCCCAATTCCTAATACAGTCCTTTTGACCATTTATCATCCCATCATTTTTTTATATTTTTTTGTAATCACTCCCTCTTCCTGTGATCTCCCATTATGTCTTCATTAGTGCTAACATTCTACTTCACAAACTAGTATGCTTAACCTTTTCTTATACGACCCTCTATTCCTTCTTATTCCACCATGTTGTTCCTCTCTTTCTCAACCCTCATTATCTCATGTCAAACAGTTTACAAACTGTAAGACAGAAAATCCTTAAAATTCTAATACATCTCATTCAATCCCTCATATTCTTCTCCATGGAAATGACTTTATACTGCACTTGCCATTTATTTCCCATTACCCCAGCTTCATGTATTTTGCTTCATATGATCTTGAGAAGCTGTTTTCAAATCTATCCTTGCTCCAATTCAAAAATAGTTTTGCCTTATAAAGTACCACTTGATCATGCATCTTTCATTCAAATACTTTCCATTAGTGTTCAACATAATATGTAACTTTACTATCCATAATTATGTAATATTTTTACCGTGATACTCTTCAACTCAATTTTGATAAATTATTCCTTCTTAAGGGACATGCACACATTCAACAGGTTACATCAAAATCACCATCACATGTGTGGTTGTGTCTGAATGTTCTGACCTGGGACTCCATGATACGAGACTTGAACTCCACCAGCTGTTCAAGCTGCAGCTTCATCTTCTCTCCTTCCTTCAGCTTTTCCTTGTCTTGAGCTCTCTTCACTGTAAATAGACTGTGCAACTAAAGTAATCACTCAGCACCATCTGTAGATACTGATACAAAATATTTTGACAAATTTTTTGTCACAAATGCTAATTCCCATCATAGAGCACGATAACGAATCATATGGTGCAGCAATTCTAACATATACATATCAAAAGGTTAGACTACTATTGAATCAAGATGGTTTCAATTGCCCTTTAAATATAATCTAATTACAAATCAACCAATCCAGTAAATTCATATATGTACCCACTTTTAAGGTCCTCAGAAAACTGCTATGGAAGACTATTTATTATTTCAAATAAGAAACGCCAACATTCACGAGCGAATTCTTTTTAAACTAGAAATGCTGACATATGTGATTACATGCAGCATGTTTCTCTCCAAATACATTCTAAAATTCTTTGTGCCAGAATTCATCATGATCAACAAGGCCTACTATAATGACCGAAACAAAATACCCTTAATGCATAAATCTAGCAACGATGTGTGGTAGTGTTTGATATTTTGACCCTGTAATATCCTTTCTTGAGTCAAAGATCAAACAACACTGCACATCTTCATTAAATTTATGCATCTGGAATTTGTTGGCCAATTGATGACTGCTGGATAGAAAAATATGAAGAAACAGCAGAATCTATATGTTCTTCCTATTGAAGGATATGTAACTGCTGCATGTATCATTCTCAGCAGTGAGTGGGGCATTACTTACCACATCAAAAAATAGTACTGTGACTCAGTTTAATCGAACCTGCACAATATGACACTGAAGCTGCAGGTTTACCCATTTACAAACTCAGTTACTGTACCTGTTTCCCCTGTTAACCATATATTGTGAAAACTCAGCACCACATCACAGTACTCCCATATAAACTCTAGGCAATACCTTATAACTTAGACTGGGTACATACTCAAAAGCAAACTGATACTTTCCAATGTTTTCCCAGTTGACTGTCCCTAATGACCCCTCCCCAAACTAGTGATACTTTGCAAGACTGACCATTTCTCAGTAAATATATCTCTGAAGGACACTGAGGAAAACATGACCAGGAATCATGCATTTAAAGTTTATAAGTCTTATCTGTAAAAGGAGCGTCTCTAAAAACTTTTCCTTCACGATGGGGCTGTGATGGATAAAAACCACTGTAACAGCCATACCTAATAAAAATCTGTTTTACTTGAAAAAAATTATCTCTGAAGACTTAAGGTATCAAAAAAAAATATGATAAGTCATACAATATCTCATTTATCTTACTCAGAGGCATTCCTTGTCTTTTTCTTTTTCCTTTCTTCTACCTAGTTAGTCTTCACATAACTTAATTCCCATGCAGGGCTTATGCTATAAAGCTATCTCTTGATTACACATGTATGATTTATGCCATTTCTAGAACAATGCACACGATCCATTCAGATCTTTTTAATTAAAATGGGTTTAAATTTGGAATAATGTGATCACCATTGGACTGGTAGCATGATGGTCTGGTGTTGGCAGTATCGTGTGAGAAGTGTACAAACATATGGTGTGGATGTAGTCTATACTCATGGAGTGCTACAGCATTCTGAGCTGCAGTATACTGTATCATACATGTGTTAAGCCCCAACATCATGCACCAAAGAATCTTTTAAGTTCTCTCAGCAGTAGTGGTGCCATCACCACTGAGGTAAAGACAGATGTATTCAAATGTTATGAGAGGGGTAAATTAACAGCTGATATTAAGCGTGCTCTGGGACTTTGTGAATTTACTTTACAGGCTATTTTTCATAGTGCAGAGATGATCTATGAGAGTGTCAAGAGAATATTAATCAAAGCATCTAAAATCTTGCATTCCTCAAGTTTGATTATAGAGAGAATGGAACACAGGTTAAGCATGTGGATCAAACACCACGCCACTAAAAATGTTCTCATCAGTATGCTTGTGATACAAGCAAAGGCCCAAAGTGTATATGAAGACTTGGCAGCAGAAGGAGCAGGGAAGATATTTCAAGCAATGCCCAGTTGGTTTGCAAATTTTGGAAAACATTACAATTACCACAACATCAGGATGACTGGTGAGGCTGATTCCACTGAAGTCAGTACTGTGGAAAATTTCCCATGAACCTTCAAGACCATTATCAAGGGAAGTGGTTATTCTCCTAAGCAGATTTTTAATGTGGAAAAGACCCGATTCTTTTGGAGGAGAATGCCTTCGAGAACATACATGTCCCATGAAGAAATGACTACATCATTATCTAAAATTTCTTATTTTTTTATTTTATTAACAGAATTCAGCATACAGTATGTATATTATAGTATTTTATATTTCCTGGTATATGTATACTGCAGTTTTCACTCTTATAATATTTGGTACTGCATCACTAATAAAACCCCCTAATCTCCACCAGTTACTTTATTTGATTTGTGCATCTATGATATACATTTTCAAAAAAATAACTATTGTGTAAATCGAGAGGTCCCTATATTTGAATGTGCAATTCCCAAAATTTTCAGTAATACTATTCTCCCACAAATCCCTTTTATCACACATCATACATTCACTTACACTAATATATCTCTAGCACAAGACTATTACAGCAACAAAAATAAACTAAATCTGATATCAACATCACTTGAGATAATGCAAAATAATACTAGCTTTAACTAATCTCTATGACAGAAAATAAACATTTTTACCATAAATTGTTGATATTTGCCTGGGAAGTTATCATAATGCATCAGAACATCTACAGCATCAAAACTCTTAAATAAGAAATAGCAAAACACAGTTTACCTCTCAGAGTCTCTAACTTCTCGTTAAGATCACGTATATCCCCTCGGAGGTTCTCCATCTCTTGCTGAGCCTGAAGGACTGCAACCCTGTCCTCGAGCGTCTGCATGGCACTAGACGGCGCCCCGGGAGTATATTGTGGTGTCAACGTCTCCACAAAGTTTGTCTGACATTTGGTAAAAGAGCAGAACATCATAACTCTTTTCTCATATAATCTCTCTTCTTGAATCCACATAAATAAGTCAATTTATCTATAAATGTTCAGAGAAATGCTAAATTTTTTGTTTCCAGTTATCAAAAGCACAAAATAAAAGGTATCTAAACAGGAAATCTACATCATTAACTTCATACCAAGAGGCCACTACATCACCACAGGTTGTTAATAAATCATTTTTATGATATCTTTTGTATATAAAAAAAAAAATCTTTTTTAAGAGCTGAAAATGAATTCAGATTACTATACATAATTATTTTTTTTTCTTGCTCTTTTAGTACTACTGTAAATCCTATTCAGAGATGATGCCTGAGTAACAGAGAATGCCAACTCTCACTGTGGTCCTAATACACACTGGTTTTATGAGATTTAGTAACAAGTCAATGAAAACACTAATATAATTACAGCTGAAAGCTCTATGAATTTATAAGAAAACTTTTTTTCATTGCTTTTACTATACTCCAACATAAGGCACCATACAAACCACCACCAACAATATGATGCGAAATAATACAAAGCCAAACTCACAATATCATAAAGATAAATGCTAAATTTTTAAATCTTTAATTAGCAATACTATGGATGCTCAAACTGACTCATAAGGAGTTTATCTACTGGAAGCTATAAACTATCATGGACAAACAAATTTAATGAATAATATTATGACCAACTATTACTACCTTATAACTGTGAATCAGGACTCATCTCATTTACTGGGTCAAGGAAACTAAGGACTCTTTCTTACACTTAACATTTCACAGATATAAATTCTGGTAAATGCTAAGGTAAACAATGAGCTGGATGGGGTATCAAATATTCCAGTATATCCACAATAAGGTAGCATGCTCCATCCTCCATGGGTACACCAGTGGACATTTAAATCCCTACCACTACAACTGAACTTCCACCATAATATCTATAATCTAACATACACAGCCTTCTCAGGGAAAACTTATGTTTGGATCCTAAAATTACTTAAGCTTCAATAGAACATAAAGATCTCATCAATTCCTTATTTATGAAATGATTCTTAGTGTTAAGTCAACATAGTAAAAAGAACAGTCCTAGCATATTGTTGTAGATGCTGGGTGAGAAGACAGGGTCAAAGACACATCTGAGAACTCCATTACATGTTAAGTGATGAAAAACTAGCCATTTTTGAAAGAGCTTATTTGATATGATACAAATGGTTTCCAAATGCAATGTTATAGAGACATAAAGAACAATATTGTAGACATTTTTAAAACTTCATCGATTCATAGACAAGGAATACCAGTGCAGCTGTAGAGATACCCAAAGCAGAGAAAATTTTAATTTTCATAAAGGATCACTCATCTACTGTGATAATATACGATAACAGCAGGAATCTCACTAGTCCTTTTCAGAAGGGTTGTGTGTGCCTAAAGAAGAGCATGGAAGTACTGAGGGAAATGCTCAATGAAGGTTATAGAGGATGGGGAACTCAAGCTGGAGGGACCTAAGAGCTACATAAAAAATCCACTAAAATTCACAAAGATGATCTCATTACAAAGGGAAAGGTATTAGTTGTGATGCATAGATCCAGCTGAATACAGGATATAAAGGGGAAGTTAAAACATATGAAAGAGTTCGAAATGTCATGTGTAATATAGGAGAAACATATGAATGTGCTGATACATGACACACAAAACTTAACAGGAAAGAAGATATTTTCTTTCAAAATCAATATTATGTTAATAAATCATAAAACAGAATGTACTGTAATCAATACCAGTGGGTTTACAATTTATTGTTCACTTAAAAGCATTACCTGTTCTTATTTTTCAAGGTGAAAAAGTCATGTTCCCAGCACTCTAAAATGGAAGACTCACATGTGCAAAAAACAAAAGAAAAAATAGAAACATCAGTGAAGGAAGCAAACTTGGAAATGGTAACAGGTAGTGATGAAGTGAAGAGGCAATGGCATGAGTACAGTTAAACCTCTGTTATCCAAAATGCAAGGGGAATCAGCCGTTTCAGACAACAACATTTCCGGTTACTCAAGTTTCTTTTTCTAAATATACTAAATAAATAAAAAATTGCAATACACTCATCCCTCAATTTAAAAGAGGTTGTTCTGCAAAAACCTCACACAGAGAGAAATGCCATATGGTGAACTAATAAACATACAAAGAAAAATGAGATGTTTGCAGCAGCTTTGTGGTCAGCACTCATGGACTCTCTCATTACCTTCACACTACCTAGCTTCTGATGTTGAATAAACTTATCTAGCAATCCCTTACTTGCTTGAAATGGCTTTGCTAAATTAAATTGCCTTCTTTACATGAACACTCATAACTCTTCAGAGTTTTCTATCAGAGATGAAGATTACTAAAACTGCTTTTCTTCTTTGTCTCATGCTCTACATTTAAATGATAGCATTTTCTCCATCTTCTCCATAAGTGAATTTCTAATCCTTGTGGCAACCTTGGCAAATAGTGGAGTAGAGTAACCACAGGACTTCAAATTTTCTCTGCATTCTTCTTTATGCTGCAGATTGTAGATTCACCCAGGTTGTCAACATGCCCAAGTGATGATGCTCCCTCACCAGCAACAGTGTGTTGTAAGATTTCTAGCTTCTTTCTGAAGGTCAGATAGTTTCTCTTCCATTTAACCACTGGTTCTTAGGTAGATGATGCTGGGTGTTTGGATGCCACATTAACAAACACAAACACTGTAGCCTGCATGAAAATCACATTAGCAGGTATATCCAAATCACACAAGCAGCATGGATCTGCACACAAAGGAGTTAACTGTGAGGCTGCCTCACCGGCGGGGATGTGACGCACTTCACCCAGGACCCATGCTTACTCTACCCACTGACCCTCACAGAATATTTTGGCACACTTTCTACCTAACTGATGCTCCCTCACCAGCATCAGCACATCATAAGATTTCTACCTTCATTTCTAAGATCAGAGAAATTCTCTTCCACTTAACTACTGGTACTGGGGTAGGAGATGATGTAACTGGACGTTTACATGTCATATTAACAAACACAAACACAGTGGGTTGTAGGAAAATCACATTAGCAGGTATACCCAAATTGCTCAAGTAGCACAGATCTGCACACAATGGTGGTAACTGCGAGACTGATCCATTAGCGCTTACCAAAGTTTTGGCGTATTTTCTACTGCATACACCTAGATAGTAGCAAATTTTTCCTACATAAAAAGAGGAACTAGTAGAATTAGGTTCCTTGCATAACAGCAAAGTCACATATAGTGATCCCATATAAAACAAGGGCTGGGTATTTTACAATATTTTACCTATTTGTAAATATTTTACACAGAGAAAATACCAATACAGTAATCCCTCAATTCAACAGACCCCAATATAACGGATTTTGGATTTAACGGACCGGGCAAATAAAAATACATTAATTAATAACAATTGAAAAAATCAAAAATCAAAAAATCTCAAACCCCGTACCATGTGCATTTCATGTCCCACTTGTTTTTTTGGTAGCGTATACCTGCTTTCTTTTGGTCTTAGGGAGCTTTCACACCAACATGACACATGGCAGGGTGGCAAGTGGCAAGTGACAAGCAACATTGTGATTTCAGACCAAAGGGACAAGTGACAAGTGGCTTGTGTACAGTTTCCCTGCTCAGTTCACAAGATGTCATCATCGGATGATGATGCCAATATAATTGCTCTCATCAGTGTTGAAATCTCCAGAAGAAAATTTAAGAAGAGGTGACAGACATTGTAGGGATTAACAGTGCTTATGTAACTGTAAGGCTCATCCTCTGAGCTTGTAATCTGGTGATGTTGTGTCATACAAGCACTTGTAAGTTTCAGATGCTTGCACAAAGTTTATATTAAATGCCTCACTTTCTGGAAGAGGCATGCTGAATAACTGTTCAGGAGAACACAAAGAAATCAAGTACTCCTCTCCACAGACTGTGCGACTGAGGCAGTATTGTCAAATGTGGCTACCGAAAATCGCTAGTTTTTCTTTGTATCTTTAATGTTATTTGTATTATCATCATCTTGGTTATTAATCACTTTGTTGTAAAAGTTTCATCAGATTTGATAACACTGGACTGAGGTGGCATGTTGCATGCTAAAGAAAAGCGATCCAGTCCAATCCCGGACTGGCATCCAAAAGACATGTGACACATGCTACATGTCACGCCACTCTTGTGAAAGGTTTCATTTGTTTCTAAAGGTTCGTTTTCAAGTGGCATGACATGTGCAACATGTCATTTTGGTGTGAAAGCTCCCTTAGTCTGCCTCAAGCTATCGTGCAGTCAGGATGCATACAGAGAATTGTGCCTTTAAATATTAAATAATTTTGTAATCCTTACAATTTAAAATGGCATCAAGTGATAGAGGAATTAAAAGAAAGCATGTGAACTGTATATTGTATCAAAATATGGCTACATTCGATCTAACAGACTTTTGGCATTAATGGACACCCCCTCCCCCCTATTAGTTCATTAAACCGAGGGATTACTGTATATATAAACAAATAAGCTTTATCAAATGTCTTGATCTTCTACTGCTTGATGATGTTGTAATCAATCGTCATGCTGACATTTAAGCCCTTCACAAGCACCGCCTTGGAGGTACCCTTAGCCAGCCTCTTGCACAACTCCATCTTCTTTTCAAGGCTTAAAATGTTCCTTGTGTTTCATACAAAACGTAGATGGCTTTGAGGACTGTTAGACAACTGTGAAGATGCTTGAAGGGGACCACTGTCCACAATAGTAATCCAGGGTGAACAAAATACACAAATGTACAAGGCCTGCACACAACACTGTGCCAAAAAATACATGGAGGACAGTAAACAATCACCAGCACCACAAAACACTGGGTGGTGAGTACACTAATCACTGCAGTGCAGTGCGCATGTGATATGAAATATTCTTGCATATCTTCTTTTTTTTTTTTGATAATTGGGGGCTGCCAACCAAAATTGAAAGACCTAAATTGTTTTGAACATAATGTCTCAAATTATGGATAACAGAGGTTTAATATATTTTCGAAAGACTTGAATGTGTTTAATGATAGGGTGGCTGATGTAGGGTGTATGAGTCAGAGTGGTATGTGAAGTGAAAGTAAAGGAGAAAGGTTTGGTGATGGCAAAAGAGGTGGGGAAAGCTTTCTCTATGATGAAATGTGGCAAGGCAACTAGAGAGGACAGTACTGCAGTTGAATTTCTGAAGAAAAAGGGTGACTGTGTTGCTGAATGGTTAGCTAAGATTTTCAATGTATGTATGGATCTTGGTGAGGTGCCTAAGGATTGGCAGAATGTATGTATAGTGCCACTGTATAAAGGCAAGGGGGATAAAGGCGTGTGTTCAAACTACTAAGGAATAAGTCTGTTAACTGTATCTTATCAGTTGTATGAAAGAGTAATGATTGAGAGAGTGAGGGCATGTACTGAGTGAGCATCAGAGTGGGGAGGCATAGTGTGGTCTTAGAAGTGGTAGGGGATATGTAGATCAGGTGTTTGCTTCAAAGAATGTGTGTGAGAAATACTTTAAAAAACAGGATTTGTATGTGGCATTTATGGATCAGCAGAAAGGACATGACAGAGTTAAATCAGCAGAAAGGACATGACAGAGTTAAAGGAGATGCCTCATGGAAGGTTTTAAGAGCAAATGGTTTAACATGAAAGCTGCTAAAAGCAGTGAAAAGCTTTTATCAAGGGTGTAAAGCATGTGTATAAGTTGGAAGAGGAGAGTGCATGTTTCCAAGTGAAGATTGGTTGGTAACAGGAGTGTGTGATGTCACCATGGCTATATAATATGTTTATGGATGGGATGGTGAGAAGTAAATGCAACAAAAGTCTTGAAGAATGGAATGAGTATGCAGTCTGTATGGGATGAGGGGATCTGGGAAGTGAGTCAGCTGTTGTTTGCTGATGACACAGCACTGGTGGCAGATTTGAGTGAGAAATTGAAGAGGTTGGTGACTGAGTTTGGAAGTGTGTGTGAAAGGAGGAAATTGAGAGTGAATGTAAATAAAAGCAAGGTTATTAGGCTTCGTGAGGTAGAGGGACAGGTTAGATAGTTTGAGTCTTAATGGAGAAAAATTGTAGAAAGGGAAGTATTTCAGATATCTGGTAGTGGACATGTGGCAAATGGAACCTTGGAAGCAGAAGTGTGTCATATGGTGGGTGAGGGGGTGAAGGTTCTGGAAGCATTGAAGAATGTGTGGAATGAGAGGTCATTATGTGGGAAGAAAATGGCTATGTTTGAAGAATGTGCATAGGAGGGTAGATGTATTGGAAATTAAATATATGAGGACAATGGGTGGTGTGAGGTGGTTTGATTGAATAAGTAATAAAAAGAGTGTGGTTGAGCGAGTGGAAAAGGGTGTGCTGAAATGATATGGATATATGGAGAGAATGAATGAGGAGAGGATGACAAAGAGGATGTGTCAAAAGTGGAAGGAACTAGGAGAAGCGGGAGACCAAATTGGAAATGGAAGGATGAAATAAAAAAAGATTTTGAGTGATCAGGGCATAAATATGCAAGGGGGTGAAAGGTGTGCATGGGACAGAGTGAACTGAAATGGTGAAGTATAAAGGGGTTGTGCTGTTAATGGACTGAACCAGGGCATGTGAAGTGGCTAAGGAAAACCACGGAAAGGTTTGTAGGGCCTGGGTGAGGATAGGAAGCTTTGATTTTGGCACATTAGACATGATAGCTAGAGAATGAATGTAAGCGAATGCGACCTTTCTTGGGAGTTCCTGGAGCTACTTCGCAGGTGTGACAAGCAGCAATCAGTATGAGAAAAAACCAAGAGCATCACACATGCTTTGCTGTGCATACAGCAAACCACTGACACAAAAGGAAAACCACGTAAAACAAATATGAAACAAGGCTGCACCATCTAAAACAGTTGGACAAATGGATAGGCTTTCTACAACTTCCATTAAAACAGTCAAAGGAAGTTTACCATGAAAAAACAAGAAGATCTAATGGTGAGAAGTTTGAGGAGGAATAAAGAAGTGTAGCCTAAATTACTAAAAAGCTTGAAAGAGGGAGGATTAAATGACACAATTGCTAACTATCGTGAAGAACAAAAATGATCGGGATTTTCATTTCTCATCCAATAACTAACTATTTCTTACCTGAAAATAATACAGAAAAAAAAAAAAACATCACAATAATATATCCACAATCACATATCCAACCAATTATCAATGTACAATTTGCCTCATATAATGAAGCATTTCATAGAAACATTTATTTCCTTATTGCCAAAAGCTCTTCTATATAAACTTAATTTTGAATACAGTTAGTGTAAATTATTTGATCAGGAAAGATTTCAATCCTTCACAAAAGCTATCCGAGATGATAGAAAGCTGAGACCTATTCTGTCTAGAAAAAGTCAATAAAACACCTCCATCTTAAGTGAAATATATGAAGCCAGTAATCAATTTGATCTATTCTGAGACACAAAAACCTAATGACCAACTCTTATCCAATTTGTGTGACAGGTGGCATGATTAGCTGCATCTGATCTGTGGTTTATGAGGATAATGACCACTCTGTTTTATTTAATGAACTACATTCTCTGAACTATTTCCAAGCAGTACAAGGCATCAGAAGACAATATCCAACTCTAACCATTGTTATGTACCAGAAGCCAGTAGTCTACTTAAGTGTGCTGTGCCCATTGCCAATGACACTGTTAAATGTGAGGCAGAAAAGTCTAGGGACCAAATCTATTTAGTGTATGATATAAAAGGACAGAGACTATCATCATCTAGTGCTGACTACAGAGCAAGTGAGTAAAAATGTGCAGAGTGAGGTAAAAGAAGCCAGTAACCAATCACCTAATTCACCTGCAAGTAAATCAGTGGCCACCTTCCACATTTAAAGATGGGTGACACATACTGAATCTTCCCCAAATAACTCAACCGATGCTGATCTATGCTTAATCAACAGGCCTCATACCAACAACTGCTTGCACAGAAAGTTATGAAGCAATATAGTGTGAAAGACAAGAGAAGAATGAGAAGAAGACTGGAAGCAGGATGATGAAAAAAGTATACAAAAGTAATATTCATAAAACTGTGCTGAATATGAAGGGTAAACAAGTCTAAGAGCAAAGGTCTTCATTTACTTCAGGCCAAACATTCAGTGATTTACAATACCATCATTTGTGAAACCAAAAACTGGCTACAGAAAACAAATGCTAAGTTTAAAAATAGCTGTAAGTTAATATTCAAAGTTAATATTCAAAGTTTAAGAGTAAATGACAGACTACTTCACCACAACTATTGTCTGGATTGTTGCTGAAAAAACCGACTCATCACCCCACCCAGGATAAAAAGATTCACTGGCATGCAATGATTTTCAGAAAGAAGTAAATACGAATCAACATAAAACAGTGATATCCTGCGATTGTGCTTCATGGGTGAGAATAACTAAGGGATCGTGAACCACAACGAGAGATGTTTGAATTATCTTTACAATTCTTCTTTAAGATGTGCATAAGTTGTTAATACTAAAAAAATTACCAGACTCCTATGTAATGAAAATAACAGACCATGGGATATCCAACACTAAAAAGTAATGTCAACTTAGCCTGAGTTCATATATTAAGTGAGTTTTCATTTATAATCTAGGAAACATTCTCATGGGCTAATCACATACCACAGTATCACTATTAAGAGGTTTTGGGACATTTCTATTAATACCCACATATCTTCAGAAGTCTTGAGAACTTTTTGCATATCATTTTGCAAAAATATACTGGAATATGAATCTGTGGGACAGTTTATCAATTCAACATCAGCTCCAGTTACACGGATATCATAAAGTACATCAGTAGAAGTAACAATTGTTTACGTAAAGTCTTAAGAAACATCATGAAAATAACAGACTCAAGAAGACTGGATAGACAAGAGCATGAATGGTATGTTTCTACCAAGACAATATGTAATAAACAGTGTGCATTACACACAGTCTAAGGGAGGGTTGGATGGGGGCATGTCAAATCACTGGGCACCTGTATTGCGGATGATACAGGATTAGAAATGCAGGTAAAAAAAAAATGAAAAGGATAAGAGTAGAAAAGGTGAGGAGTGAAAGTGTAAAACTTTTAATGTACTCAATGCATAATTAGGATTGGACTACCTGGTTAAAATATTTTTCCTAAACTAGGAGTGGTTGTCTCAATTCATCAGAAAAAATTATGGTTTTTATATTTTGTGTATCTATTCATGAAAAAAATCTGCATACCAGTAGGAGACCATCAAAATTTACACAGTAGCAAAGATTAAATGCTGTTAAAATCCTCTGTCATGGAAGCAGTGCATGCATGAGAGTACTATAAATGGTGGCAAAGTATAAGCAAGAGGTTTGGAAAAAATGTGGGGGCATGTCAACTCGTGATTTCGTGGATGGGCAATTACTGTGTGCGAGATGAGAAGGGTGGGAGGACACTGGTGTAATATCCAGTTATGGTGAAAGGGAATGGAAATTGTCTAAGTTATTGTGCACATATATATCTGAGCTGTTAGCTAAATCAGCGAGGAAGCTGAATAAAAGGTGGGCTGCTTTGATGATGTATAGATGAGATGGCTGCTGAAAGTGTAATATCAGACTGTATGGAGAACTGAAAGCTGAAGATGATTCTTGATATCTGGAAGTAAAGTTCAGTATTGATACTATCAGGAAACCTGATGTTGATAGCTGAGTATGATTAAAGGTACAGCAGTTCCTACAGTGTTGTATTGATTAAAGTCTTGGGATTTACATTCAAAAGAAAGGAAAAGGGTGGATGTGACAGAACTGAAATGACTAAGGGCAGTATCTGGTGTGAGGTGGGTTGATAATGTAAGGAACAACAATTTAAGAGAAAGTTATCGTAGTTAGTGCAGTCTGAATGAAAAAATTGATCAGGATGTTCTGATATAGTTCAGACACAAGGGGAGGATGAGTATAGAAAGAATATCTAAGAGAATCTTCAGAAGTGGAAGACTAATAAGGAGATTTAGCCAGAACATTCAGGAGGGCAAGAGGTGTGCATGTGATAATACGAAATGGATTACCGAGGTAAATAAGGGGCAACAAGCTCTCGATAGGTTGAGCCATGGCATACAAAATGGTCAGGGTAAACCATGGAATAGTCTGGAACTTGGCTGTGTATGGAAAGCTCTGGTTTCAGTATATTATTCTTAACAAGTAGGGTGCAAGTGTACAAATGAGGCCAATGTTTGTTCCTGATGTCATCTTGCTAAGGTAGGAGAAATCATATATAAAACCAATATAAAACCCCTCATTATATTCACAAATATAAGATCTGGGAACCAGCCAGAACTCTAGCAGCAGAGAGATACTCAAGCTGATGATCAAACAAGGAAGAAAATGAGCTCTTCTTTATCATGAAAAGGTGACCTAAAAAGTATACTAAGACCAAGGGGTTACCAGTTGAAATTTAACACTATCCCTACTAGTACCTTCTAACAAGACAGAATATATTAGCAAGACCTGAAAGCTGAAACTCACATACCCATCTAAATTCATCAAGCAATTTACAATAAAACTGATCGTAGTCAATATGATCTCAATCAATTATTACAATATCCTTACCAGATTCACCTCCAATCAATAATCATGCAATCTGAGGTTTGCAACCTGCTCATACTGAAAAACTCTATAGCTTCATAATATGTTTTTATTCACTGTTGGATTGCTCTTTCAGAGTCTTTAGCCAAAATCTTTATCGAGGTTAATGCATACACCTGAAATCAGGTAAGGTTAAATGTTACTTTGTCCTAAAAATATCTCAAGATAATATTGTACCCCTCATCCTATTATACAATCAGCCTCAACACACAACAGCCTTAATGCAACAAAAGATAACCCCACAAGTAAATTTCTAGCTAAATGAGTTGGAGTCTACCTCCAGAAATATAAAGCCAGCTACAATCTTTGGTGGGTAATTAAAGAACAGTAGTTGTAGGGGCTCAAGCCAAGAGCTGACAGAATGCTATACTTCTAAAAAATGAACTAATTAAAATTACACTACTTTAAACAGCAACAATCCTTCAATAATTTCCTGTAGTTAAAAACTAATGCTACTCTCTTTTGAAGAAGTTTTAGCTTTCACTTATCAAACTTGTAACATCTCAAACCATAGGCTGTAACAAAGTAACACAGACTGTGAACATAAGTCTTGATGTGATCAATATTTGTGTCTTATGGGGAGAGTTTTACACTCATGTTGCACCATCTTTTAACCTTGTATGTATAATGTGCCTTGCAAACATTTGTGCTCTGTTTGTGTCTGTACGGAATCTCATCTCCTAATCTCATGTTTCTGTTGTACAAGAGGCACCTTACATCCCCCATCCCCAAGCCCTAACTTGACAGTGGTAAAACTCTTCATGATTAGTGCCTCGTTATATTTTGACATTCTCAGTACTACCAGCATGAACTTTCCTAACTTGTTTTATGTGGCCACTACTTTTCCACTGTTATTTTCTCATTTATTGGGTATTACCTTTCCATTGTTATTGTATATTGCTTAAGTCATATTCTACTCTTTCTCGACTACTCTAGTTCAAATTCACTGCATCTTCTAGCCAAGTAAGATGCCTTTACTTCAAAAAACTCATCTATGTGAACAGTATTGTGGCACCAGCTTACCAAGTACTTTAACTTTCTCAGTCTTCTTTCCTAATCTTCCCATAACTCATCCACCTTACTGCTGGCAATAATTATGTTGCAATTAATTGTACCTTTCCTGGCAGCTCTATTCTTTACTCAATGAGGGTAACAAACTGGAATCCCACCATGCAACTACATGCCTTTTCCTATACTTTCTGTGCAGAGACCATACACATGAGAAATGACTTTAAGATACCTCCTCCTTTCCTTGTGCTCTGAAGCTGTGTAATTCATTTCCTTTTTTTTGTCTTCCTCTATTCCTATAATCTTTTCAATTTTATGTCAAGTCCATAAACATCTGAGGAAAGTCAAATTAATCCTTAATGTATTTTTCTTTCTTTTTAAAAACATTATTCAACTTTTTCTACTGACAAGCTTTTTACTGAGGCACTGCATACTTTTGCTTGTGCTATGTTGGCTACTGGTGGGAGATGGCCTAAACTTAGGCCAGCATAAAAATGCCACGAGAAGTACAGAGAACATGATATAAACAGCCCAGCAACCAGGCAGCATTTGGAGAGAAAAAAAAAATACAGTGGTCAAAGTAAATACTACTATTAAACCACTCCAAGAATCTATCAGCTATAACTCTTATTTACAAAACAAATCATCAGCCTGAAGGATTCAAAGAGGATGAGGTAATGATAGAAAGAAAAAAAAAAGTGTGGAGCTAAATGTTGAGTTCCAGAGTTATCTACAGTCAGCACTAATTAGGTGGGATGGTGAGACAAGATAATTATACAAGCCTCATGAAAGATCTAGAGTTTGCAAGGCACATGGACCTCATTATATCTCACCCTATATAACTGCCTATATGTAAATGGTCTCCCTGACTACTTACCCATTTTGATAACATTTTGACAAACTAACCGACCTAATTCACATAGTTACCAAAACACACGCAAAAAATAGTAAAGCAGACTGACCAATACTCACACAGTATACAGATTCCAAACTTCAAAACTGCATCCTACATAATTTCCCATCCCCATGACATGCCATCTCACACTTCATTTGCATCACCCAACAATCCAGCAAAAAGCACACACAAAGAAACAGATAGCAGACTTTATACAGCAAAGAAACAGAGGCCGACGAAACCCTTTCCTATCAAAAGACCATAGACAAATTCAAAATCTAAACAACACAATTACTAACCCAATCACTGGAAATCAAACAGCAAACTGGCACTCCTTGCTTGACACTGTGCACCACAAAACTAACAGCAACTAACTCTGGCAAACAACAAAGAAAAGTCACACTCCTTACAATCCTAACGGGACAATAGTTAAAAATGTACACAAAATCTACCCTAAATCAACTGCTGATTCATCCTTCACTCCCAGTGATGTTCAAACTCATTTAAAATCTTGGAAAACTTCCCTTTGACAACATAACAGACTTCAATATAGAACACTCTGGTCCACATGCAATCTAAATACTCAAAAATATCTTCAACTACTGGCTGGATAATTTTCAAAATGCCTGGGAACTTGCCAACACTGTGCCTATCCTGAAATCACTTCTATTGCTCTATATCATTACTTTCAATATTCAAACTTCTCAAAAAATATTTACAACAGAATCAAGCAAAACATACCATTTTCACCCATAAAACATGGCTTTAGATCCAATCACTCTACTACCACACTCAACAGAACTTCATACAACACATTTTGAAAGGTATCAACCAACCACAACTTTCTGTATTATACTAATAGCAACAAGCATCAATGAAGCATTTGACACAGTCCCCATACACAAAAGATACTTGACACAACCCTCTACTAAATGACGAAAAGTGGTTAACCAACTTCACAGCTGGTTGCCAAGTCAGAATCATTCACAATAGCTTCATTTTCAAAACAATCTAAGTCTACAATATGGTGCCCCAAGGAACAGCTCTTTCTCCAACCCTCTTCAATCCCCTCATAACATGACTTCCTATCACCTCTTACAGACTACAGTGTGCAAGGCCTCTCATATGCTGATGATCTGACAATCACATCACAAAAAAAAAAAAAAAAAAAAAAAAAAAAAAAAAAACAAAATTAAAAAAAAGGCAATATTACATAACAGAATAAGAACATTAGCACACTCAATTCAGAATGTCTACACCCTTAAGAAATTCCCCATCACCCTCTGAACCCCAGGCACACATGAGTCCAACATGCACCTACCCATAACCCTGAATGGTCAACCACAATCACTCACCAAAAATCAAACCATACATGGTATCACAAATGACACACATGACCATACTGGGTAGCACATATGCGACACAAAGCCATATTAGGTATCACAAATGACACTCATGAGCATACTGGGTATCACATACAAGAAACACATCATTTACTTCCCACACTGCAAACTTTAAAGCAGGTCATAAACAAACTAAACACCCTTACAACACTTAACAAGGATCAGTTTTGAATAAAAAAATCCCTTAGCATCCTCGACAAACAGTTCATCTGCTCCACCCTAAACTGCACCTCAGCTGCCTGGTCATCCACCCTGTCAAAAGCATACATATCAAAACTGCAAACCATACAAAACAAGGCTTTTATAACAATCACTAGCTGCCTAACACCCAAAAACATTCAACATCTGCACAACGAAACAAAATTAATTCTAATACAATTTCACTTAAACATGCACAGCACTCAAATCTTTGAAACAGCAAAGCACACTATAAACAACTATCAACACCAGACAGAAGTAAAACACTCACCCCTGATTCACACTACAGCAACCTATACTAAGAGACTCCTCCAAAACATATTTTGTGCAGTAATGACTTGACAAGCAACAAATAATTTTTTCGAAACCAGTCTTAAACTTCAGGTCCTTTCTAACAAGTATATTATCTGTCTTCTTGTAATGAATTTTGGTTACTTAAAACTATTCACTGTTGATACTGCCCAACTGATTTAGGAACTTATGGTTGTAATGAGGTCACTTCTATCAACAACACCCCACAAACAAGTTATATGGTGAGCATGATATGCACTGTGCCATCATGAAAAAACTTCAATGTGGATACTTATAAGCAGGTACTCTTCTCTCCTCCATGTTCGGCAACTTTGTAGCCCTGAGCCTCTCATTGTAGCTCAGCTTGCTTGGTTCTGGTACCATCACAATTGCCCTTCTCTATATTTTCTTAATTAAGTCTTTGTGCATCTTTAAGTGTGGTGATCAGACTTGTGAAGAATAAACCAATTTCAGTTTACTATATGTTGAGAAAAGTTTACCAAACATTTTCTCATCCAAATGAGTAAAAGCACTTCTAATTTTTGTCATTAATAACCATTCTCCTGATGTGGAGCTCAAGAGACAGGTTTTGCACAATGTTAAACCCTATTTTCCTTTCATATCCAGATTCTTATAGCTTATTCCTATCTACACAATACTAATGCCAAGGCCTTCTCTCAATGTATCCTAACCTCACTAATCAAGAACTTACTGAGATTAAGTTTCATCAACCATTACTCTTACCAACTTTGCACTTTTGTTTAGGTCCCCCTGTAAGCTGACACAATCATTGTTTTTTTTTACTTCTCTTATAAGCTAGGCATCATTCGCAAACATGTTTGGGTATAAGTTTAGTCTGTCAGCCAAGTCATTTACATGTACAGTTCTGTACTAAGAAGAACACTAGAGAATAAAGGTGAATGTTCAAACTACATAGGCATAAGTTTGTTGAGTATACCTGACAAATTGTATGTGAGACTATCGATTCAGAGGGTGAAGGTATGTACAGAGCATCAGACTGGAGAGTAGCAGTGTGGTTTCAGGAGTGGTAGAGGATATGTGGATCAGGTGTTTGTTTTGAAATGTTTGAGAAATACTTATAAAAACAGATGGATTTGTATGTGGTATTTAAGGATCTGGAGAAGACATATGATAGGACTGATAGATATGCTTTGTGTAGGGTCAAAAGAATATATGTGGTGGGAGGTAAGCTGCAAGAAGCAGTGAGAAGTTTTTATTAAGGGTGTAAGACATGTGTATGAGTAGGAAGACAGGAGAGCGAATGGTTCCCAGTGAAGGTCTTTCTATGACGGGTGTGTGATGTCACCATGGTTGTTTAATTTGTTTATGGATGAGGTGGTTAGGGGGATAAATGCATGAGTCTTGGAGAGTGGGGCAAGCATGCAGTCTGTTGGGGATGTGAGGGCCAGGGAATTCATTGTTGTTCAGTGATGATACAGCATAGGTGGCTGATTTGAGTGAGAAACTGCAGAAGTTGGTGACTGTGTGTAGAAGTGTGTGATAGAAGAATGTTGAGAGTAAATGTGAATAAAAGCATGGTTATTAAGTTCAGCAGGGTTGAGGGACAATTTAGCTGGGATGTAAGTATGAATGGAGAAAAATTGGAAGAAGTGAAATGTTTTAGATATCTGGAAGTGGACTTGGCAGTGAACAGAACCTTGTAAGTGGAAGTAAGTCACAGGGTTGGGAAGGGGGTAAAGGTTCTGGGAATGATAAAGAATGTGTGGAAAGAGAGAATGTTATCTCAGAGGGGAAAAAAATGGGTATGTTTGAAGAAATAGTAGTTCCAACAATATTATATGGTTGCGAGGTATGGGCTATAGATAGGGTTGTGCAGAGGATGATGGATTTCCTGGAAATGAAATGTTTAAGGACATTATGTGGTGTGAGGTGGTTTGATTGGATAAGTAATGAGAGGGTAAGGGATATGTGTAGAAATGAGTGAGTGTGGTTGAAAGAGCTGAAGAGGGTGTGATGAAATGGTTTGGACATTTGGAGAGGATGAGTGAGGAAAGGTTGACAAAGAGGATATATGTGTCAGAAGTGGAGAGAACAAGGAGAAAAAGGAGACTAAATTGGAGATGGAAGGATGGAGTGAAAAAGATTTTGAGTGACTGGGACCTAAACATGAAGAAGGGTGAAAGGCATGCACTGAATAGAGTAAATTGGAACTATGTGGTATGCTGGGGTCAAACACTTCACTTCCTGCAATTTTTTCCCATTCAAACTCACTCCCCAACTAACTCCTCCCTCAACCCTGCTGAACCT
>JAYMFT010257156.1:0-10819 GCA_038088735.1 Panulirus argus
TATATATATATATATATATATATATATATATATATATATATATATATATATATATATATATATATATTCTCTTTCTCGTCATATTCACAAGATTAACTTTAAAACATATCGTCGTAGTATATAAATTCTTATACAATAAATGCCAAGCGTTGTATGAAATGAGTCCCTGTGTAATAAGTAACTACAATTATCTTTGCAGCGGAGGAGCGAACAGTCGCCGAAGAACGAGTTTAACAGAGAGACTGCCTCACCGATACTGGATTTTAGGGCAAGCCAAAGGCGCCGCCCTTAATATGCTACCTGGACCATGATAAATCACCTCCCGGAGAGAAACGCCGTTCGGTCGACCCCTCCCGAGGGAGGAGGGAGGTAGCGCGAAAATGATTGTATGAACAAATGTTAACAGTGGATACCCCTCTCCCCCTCGCCTAATCCAGCTGAACAGTGACCTTTAGTTAAACGATGTTTCAAGCACTTGTGTTCATGGGTGAACAAGCAGTTCGGCCAATCGTACTGATAACTTAATTACCCTCGGGTTTTCGAGAGTGTAGACCAATTAAATCAGAGTACACCTTCTTATCATCACCACACATACGACGAGCCAACCATAGCACAAAAACATCTGACCTGTTACATCTAAAGGGAACGTAAGCATCTTGGCGCATCTGGCAGCGCTTTAAAAACCAAGGTGGGTTAAGGAGTCTTTTAATGCGCTCCGTTTATACCACTTCTTGCGGCACCCTCCCTGACCACACCCTACACGACTGTTAACGTGTTCCGGGTGCGGGGTGACACACCAAGGATTTATGTACCTGTTCACCGCACTTAAGACACGGGCGTAAACTGAAACATCAAGGATACATGTGTCGGTCGCTGGATGTAAACCACCATAATAACCCTGGTATTTACCCTACCATTCCACTTGTCAGGTACCATGTCGTTGGTATTCACGGTGGTACTCCAAGTGTAAACTACCACACCACCCAGCACGTGAAATACCTCAACCCGGATATATGCAGTGACACTTCAGATGTAAACTACCAGTTTACGGAAGTAAACCAATACGTCACAGACACTCATACTGATATCCCAGATGAAGTAAACCGCCAGAGTACAACATACATACGCCAGTTCCTCAGATGGTATAAACCCAAGCCCCGGATACTCAGTAGCATCCCGGAAGCGTTCGCCTCATCTTGGATACTCACCGGTACTTCCCTAGTCAGTCTAGGAGTTTACCGCTTCACTCCGGTCCTTACCGGATCCTGCCTGACCTTATTCCGTATATCTATTAAAATTCCAGGTCAAAGCTTCCTCCCCTTCGCCCGACGGTGTTCCAGCCTGGATGATTATGTACACTCGTCACGTCTAAACCACACCTTCCATTAGCATTCCTAGATTCCTATTGATAGATAGATTCCTATCTATCTCCATGATCGATCCACCAAATATATAAATCTATGAAGAGATATACTACACGTCTTTGAAGTACTCTGAGAGGATTGATTTGACCTCAAATAATCCTTATCGGTAGATTAATTCAAAACTCGCTTGAAATTATTTTAAAGAGAAAAAAAGGAAGTAATTACCTTCGTGTATCTATGCTACTTAGGGTATTATGTAATCGCTTGCATGGTTTTAACGCAAAGGCGGCCTCCAACATCATCCACACGTCCCACGCTACCAGAGACCAGGGGCCCCTTCCTAACAGGCCCCGCTGAGGGCGCTGGACCCTGGTGGTCCACGGACACAAGAAGAAAAAGTTATATAAGAATTCTCTGCTATGTGGAGCAACGCTGGGTCACCCAACGGGAAGGGAAGCCAAAGACTATGACCAGTAGAGTTCTTAATGATCATTAAACGCACCGAAATTGGAAATTCCGAATCTGTGTCTTATATTTCAGTTGAAAAATGTGAATCTGTATGTAACAGAGTAGTTCCTCATGATTACTAAATACATCTCAATTGAAAATTTTGAATCTGTTCTTAACCACCGCAGTTCTTAATGTTCTTCAAGCACGTCTCAAAATAAAATTTCAAATCTTCGCTTATCGTACAAAGAGACTAAAATTTATGTTATTATACTTTCCTTTCATCTTCATCTTGTCTTTTTCTCTCCAGCTGTACAATCGAGCACACCGAAAAACATGTTTGTTTAACTTTGCTCTTTCTTTGGGTATTCCAGTCATTTCTGACAAACTTACCATCAAATGTTTTTGACAAACTCACCAACATCATTCTATCTTAAGAAGCAAGTTGTCCGACCTTAATTACCCCACATAAAACAGACGCAACGCCACCTGTAAGTCACTCGGTGAGCAGAAACAGTGCCACATGTATCATATCTCAAGGGATCGGAGATGGTGCCCCCTTGTAGTCTCTCCCAGTGCAGAGACTCTATCACCTGTATCACCTTTCAGAGGGTGGAGATGGTGCCGTCTTAGTGATTCCCATAGGGTAGTACTAGTAGTAGTAGTTGTTGTTGTAGTAGTCTCAATAACATTATCTCTCAGACAGGGAAGATAAAATGGCCCTCTGGCCTGACCACAAATCAACCATCCTCTAACACTGCTTGGAAGACGCAACTCACATCCAACTCAGGCACTTATATCACGGTCAACTGTCTCTCTTAAACCATTTTTTCCCCGTTCGATTCCCATATTAGAAAAAAGAAAAACATATGTTCCAGTATCATGCGGTTTTATCAGTTTCTGCTACCTGATGATATGCGATTCTCCACCAACATTCTCCTCTGTAACCCTAATTAAAATAACAAATACTTCTTAACCAGATATAGAGAGATACGTTATCTCAAGCCGCACTAAACACAGAACTTCAACATAAAAAAAAAATTTAATCCTTCTCGTCGGTGAGAGATAAGGCCCCGTCGAACCAGGATCCCTTGAGAGAGAGAGAGAGTGGGGGGGGGGGGACCAGAAGAAGGAGGCTATCAACCCTGCCCACACGTGGTTCCGTTACATGTAGGAGACGATCCACAGGTTCCTATGATGGCCTTACATAAGTCCACACTTGCTTGGGGCGGCTTCCTCCTGCCGCTGCTGCCCCTGTGGTCAACACACATCCACCGGACAGACATTTAACCCGGCCGGGTCTCGGAGAGGTGTGGTAGTGGCGCGGTGGTGGTGGTGGTGGTGGTGTGGTGGTCTTCCTCAACTGGTCTGAGGTCAAGATATGGGGTTAGTTCTTCTTCAGGTGATGGGGGTGGTTGGAGGGGAGGGAGGGGGGGGGGAGGGCAGCCTAGGCGGTCATAGGGTGATTAGAGATTAGACTCTAAACTGGCGATTAGCAAAGGAGGCTCGCTATTCGTTGATTAGATGCGGCCGGGCTGTGGCAATGATTGGATGTGATTAGATGATGTTAGGTTGAATCTCGCCCTTGTCCTTTCGGTGATCCGAGATGAACTGTACCTGAGGGTGGTGTCGGGTCGACTCTACCTGTGAGTCAACCCTCGCTCTAGGCTGGTGAGGCTGGTAACCTAAAAGGGGCGGAAGTGACCAGGCAACCTGCAGGTAGGGGCCGAGTGGCCAGGTCGTTGCAGGTAAAAAGAAATTCGTTTATATAAATATATTTTGCGCGGATAACTGTAACCTGAGCCAGGCCCCTCCTCCCTCCACGTGGGTCGTTGACCTGACTTATATATTGAGTTGTCTCTCTGCCTTGGAAGAGATAGACTGGTACCTATCTATCTAGCTCAGTATATGACGTGGGCCTGATAGAAATTAACAGTTATTCAAACCTGAGAATGAAGGTGTTTGGCTTGATTTAAGGGACGTGGGTTCCTCAGCTGCCTCAGTGAAGAAAGCCGTCAAATTGGTGTAAAGAGCACAGAGTCAGCTTCCCTAAGAGTAATCTCCTAAAAGGAAAATTGGCGGCAATGGATGTGTTTTCAGACTATCAGAAGAGGAATGGGTCGTCGAACTGGTCTACAAGATATGGTTTATCAAACTGCCCTGGCAAAACTGGGTTCGATGAAATGACGAGGTAAAAATGAGCCGTAAAACTGGCTTGGCACCACACGTGGGTCGTGCATGCAACAGGTGCAACAAACCACGTCTATAAAACTTCAATTGGATTTCTACAATAAATTTTGTAGGAATGAACTATAACATAACTTTGTAAAAGAAATTGGTTGACAAGCAATTGGGCTAAAATGAGTCGATCACCAATCTGCCGAAAGCGACTTAGGAAACGACTTTGGAGAGATGAATCAAGGACCGACTGAGTGGAAAAGGGGGGACGACCAACTTTATGCAAATGGGGTAACGACCAACGCGATAGAAATGAAGTAACTATCGGCTTGATAGTTAACAACTTACTTGACGGAGATAAAGTAACAACCATTCTAACAGAAATGGGGTGATCATCTGTTTGATGGAAATGGGATTATGATCAATTTGCTGAGCACTGTCGAAGAGCGTTTACCAAGCAACAAAATCTAACAATAAAAAGGTTATGAAATATGACACTTGGGTCATATGACACGTGGATGGCACTGAAATATAACAAACTTCGACGGCTATTCCCACGACAAAACTTTTCCATTTCCTAAGATTAGTGTAGATCAAATAATTTGTAGATAAGTATAAGTAAGCATCCTAATTCTTAGAAGCCCTTATTAAGCCCCCCCCCCCTCCTCTCTCGTCTTTTTAAAAGACAGTGGTAGACTGAACAAGTGTTTATCTCTCTCATTTGACAGGAAATGTAAAAGAGGCTGTTGTGGTAAAGTGGGAACAGAGGACATTCACTGGTTAGGCTTTGGTCGCCCATCCCTCCAACACAGACGTCCCTTGTGTTGGATGATCTGTGAAGAGAGAGAAACAGAGAGAGAGAGAGAAGGAGAGACACTCCGTAGGGCACTGGTGAGAGATGTGTGAAGAAATTACTGAAAAAAAGGATTGAGAATAAAAAAGTTAGTATTTGTACACCCACATGTAAGGATATACGTGGTGTGGACGTCATGGCGGGAGGAATTTACTCACAGACACACACACACAATAGCTGTTCTCATCCTACACAAGTCCAGAATTAGAATATGATCCTCAGGTTTCGTCACCGCACTTAAAGAAGCACAAAGAACCGATAGAGAAGGTCCAGAGGAGGTCAACAAAGATGGTACCACAATCATGAAAGCTGAGTTACAGGGTAAGGTTAGAAGCCTTAAATCTAACCCATCATACAAGAGAGAAGAGTGAGGAATGACCTGATCACTACCTTTAGGTCTTCAAACGTGTCTGATGATACTAACAATGAACAGTTCCAAGGAAGACGCAAGGACAGAACACCCAGAGGGCATAACATGACATTAAAAAGAAACTATAAACTATAAAGAAGTGGTTTTGTAGCAAAAGAGAAGTAGATCAGTGGAATAAAGTGAATGATGTGATGAATGTGGAGAGTATCAAGGGGTTTGAAAAGATATATGATAGCAAAGAAGGTTCGACAGACGTAGGCCCCACTAATGAACAACTCCCTCCCCGTACAGCACAGAGAGGTAATTACGGTCACCTAAAGTGAAAATCAATTTTACAAACCCTGTAAGTGAGAGACGGAATAGTATCCATGGCTGGACTGTTTACAGACTGCGACCCACATCTTGCTTGTCATTGGCACCGACGCCTGGCGTGTAAACATGCAGAACAAACAGAATGAGGCTACACCTAATGGCCAACATCTCATGACTTGGAGGACACCTCCTCATGCCTTGGTGGGGCTACATCTCACGAAATAGTGGAGCTACGTCTCATGATTTAGTGGAACTTCATTTGCATGATTTGGAGAGGCTTGCACGTCATGAATCCATGACGGGACTACCACTCATGACTCCAAGACCAGTCTATACATCTCATGACTCGAGAAGGGGACTACAAATCACGAATTGGAGGTCCTACGGCTCATGCCTCATATGACTCCAATGGGCGACTGCCAACCAATAAAGGATTTAGAGTGACTACGACTCGAGTGCCCAAGGAGGGACAATACATCCCATGACTCAACTCGTCTTCTATCGAACAAGAGGTATTTCTGCCTCGTCACAACACAAGTATTTACCTAAGTGAGTTACAAGTAGACTGTCATCGTGGGGTGGCCTCTCACCAGTGTGTGTGCCAGCCACACGAGAGAAATACAGGGGTAGGCTCGTTGGCTAGCCACTCGGAATGTTTGTTTACCTTTTTTTTTTTTCTACGGATGACTCCTCTTTTTATCTGCGGAGGTCGAGGTGGAATTCTGAAGATGGGTCTTCCGACGCTGGGTATTTGGCGGATGATGATGATTGCGTTTTTATCATATCTTATTTAGTTGGATCTTTATTTATATGACAGAGGTTCGTCATCAATTAAATGAGAGATTTTTCATTAGCCATGAATACGATCACGATTCTCGAATTTATCTTTTCAAAAGTTTACATATATACATACATGTCTATGAGTCCTTGACCTCTGCCCAGCGACCATGACCCCAGGAGCTGACCTTGCTTGCCATTACCTCGAGACGTCAGCTTGAGGCACGCAACTGGGCGGCTCTGTTCTCTGCGCCTTTTTACTGACGGTTCTTCACTCAGCTTATGTAAGAGGATGGAGCCAGGCTGATGTGTCTGCCTGCTTGGTTCCATTTGTCTTTACCCATCAGCTTATCTCCATGCCACTGCTAATATTACTACGAATTTCGCTTGTACTGCTACTACTACCACCACCACCACCACCACCACCACTACTACTACTACTACTACTACTATAAGTACTACCATTAGCCCACTCCATAACAACTTTCACTACCCACTGTCACACTTCCCGGGCCAAACCCTCCTCCCCACCACCACCGGTCCAGTAGAAGTCAGATCCAGCCACGCTCTGTAGCTCCTACTGGCCTCAACCCACCTACAATTTTCTGTGGTCAGAGCCATCAATCTAGGGATAGGTTCGTGAAGGGCAGATGGTGTGTGGGTGCCCACGTTCTGCCGCCACGGAAGCCGGTGCAAGCCGCTTCCCACACGAGCAGGTGAAAGCGGTGACCAGCTCCTGTGTTTCCGTGACCTGGGAGCAGACGGATCCTTATTATGGAGAGGATGTGGATGGATGGAGGAGCCGGGCTCTCGCTGGTCCTGAGGAAGGAGGCAGGCAGGCTGTGTGTGTGTGTGAGTGTGCGTGTGTGTGATTACTACTTGTGTGTTGCGGGCACAGAGAGATTTATACTCTTGTCGCCCCGTCTCTTAACTTTGTACATAAGAACCATGTCTTTTCTCCTTACACACACACACACACACACACACACACTCCCTCTTATAGACCAGCCCAGAGGCGAGATTGAACACCTGGGTTGGATGTAGGCCGACTTCCTCGCCGAGGATTCGAACCCATGCGGATCCGAGCCCTACGGGCTGGCCCGTGCTAACTCAAGGTCAGTAACGCCAACCACTCCAACACACGGATATATGAATACGCGCGTGTATTCCCACAACGCAAATAAGCTATCATATTCCGGATAAAAGGAGACGTTCCGTATCATGGTCTCCACGTTAAATATACGACTATAAACACCTGTACTGAACCCAGGCCTCAGCACGCCATCAAAGACCTACGGCAGATCTCAGGCAAGATCGTAAAATCTCATGTGAATATGTTTATAAATTCTCCCTAATTCACAGGGACACGAACGCCTATCGCTATAGCCAAACACAGGAGGATCGATACGTATTACCAACTCTGTCTACGAGCAGTTTAAACGAAGGCACGATGACTAAGCTCTGTACAAAAAGGGGCATTTAAAGCAGGAAGGTTTATGATCGTGAAAGATAAGGTGTAACCACCTTAAGTCCTCTTATCTGTCCTATCTACGTTATCAGTGATCCAGTTCCCCAACTAGTGATGTAAGTCAGCCACTTTTATGAAGAGATGATGATAAACTTCCATCACGCAGCGCGGCCAACGGGCGAGGCCATGCTGAACACACCACGGAAGCAGCAGCATAACCAACAGGTTAAACACCTCTGGTGATCTAAATCCGAGATGGCTCGACAGTCGATGTTCAAGTATAATCACAAACAAGATCCCGATCATACAGTAGTCTCTCTCTCTCTCTCTCTCTCTCTCTCTCTCTCTCTCTCTCTCTCTCCCCCGTGACACGGCTGGCCCCCCCCCCTCCCCCCCCTACGGCGCTTGTATACTACACCCACACAAAACGGTGCCGGTACACCCTCAAAACTCACCCCTACACTCACACACACACACACACACACACGTTGGCTAATGCTCTCACGGGTTGAGAGACAGACAGCCCCTCCGATGCTCCCTTTTAAAGATACACCAGCAGCAGCAGCAGTGCAATCCGGGCCGCCCGCAGCCCCCTGTGCATCGCGTCTGCGCGCTGACCTAAGCCTCGCCCGGACTTTTGACTGCAATTAACGCCAGAGCACGTACAGGGAGCTGCACACACACGCAGGCACAAACAAGCCTACACCCCAGTACACACGTCTGCCCTCCCAGTACACACAGAACGTGCTTGCGAATCCTCGGCACATAAATTCATGCACTGGGAGAGAGGAGAGTTTTGCATGCACAGGAGAGAGGCGCACAAGCATGCGGCTGCAAATGCACACACAAGGACATGGACCAACGGCCTGATATGATGCCGACTGGGGTGGGGGAGCCCTCCTGAGCATGAGAGGAATTTACTGTTTGTTCGGTACACTTGGAAGGGGCAGATCATTCATTGGAGACCAGTCGAGGGACGGGATAAGACCTGGCAGGGGCTGGGGAGAAGTTTCGGATGAGTGTGCAGTTGTTCTGAGAGAGAGAGAGAGAGAGAGAGAGAGAGAGAGAGAGAGAGAGAGAGAGAGAGAGAGAGAGGGAGAGAGAGAGAGAGAGAGAGAGAGAGAGATTATTACCATTTCTCCCATGCAGGAATCTGACGTAAACAAGGACTGACAGAGAAACAGAATTAGCACATTAATTGACTATATGAAACTGCAATAACAGCCATAAGCTTTCTCACTAATTAAGCTCAGCTTAACTCGTCCGCTTCATTATGCACCCTTCAAGACCCCCAGACCTGTAACCTCTCACTGATATTCTTAACTCCATCACCTCTGGCGACCCCCTAAGAAACGACCTTTGACCTAATCCCACCCAGCTGCGCCTTGACCTTTTGTTCTTTCGGGAGGGGTCTGGTGACCTAAGATGACCTAGCTGTTAATCCCCGACACCCCCGTTCACATTAGAGGCCAATTAGAGGTCAAGTAGTTAATTGGCGTGGGGCTTAACAGCCATATCACCTCGTTAAGGCCAACTGCATTCAGTTTCCAACTCGTTACTTTGGTATGTGGGAGGGACATAAGTCGTGTGCTTTGATGCCTGACACTGCTCAAGGGCTAAGTTAACTGATTATTTATCTACTTCAGTGTCAATTAAAATAATCAATGGCGTCTCTTGCCTTCTCAAATTACGTCCCTGCGACTTTGCATTTCACTTCCTCAAACGCCGTTTATGCGCAATACACATAATGTTTTTCAGGCAAACGGGTCTCAAAACAAGGACTGACTCCCTGACTCCCCATAAATCCCACACAACCCTGGAATAATTCATCACTTGGCCGCAACGCAAGCAGAGGCGCCACCGGCACGATCACAAATTCCGCTTTCAACGAAACTTACCGATACATCACGCAAAATACCGTTGAAACTATACGAAAAAAAAAAATGCATCTTTACGCGAGCTGCTGACACTTTGGATCGCAACAGTTTAACGCGAAAAACGGGCCGCCAACAGGCAGGGGCCCGTGTCGGACCAAAAACGAGGGTCCGACGATCTAAACAAACAAAGTTTAACACGTTAACACTGAATCGATAACGAAAAAACTTACGCAGCAATATTTCAAAAGAAGTATCGTATGGAAATTTGAAATACAATTACATGTAAAATAAAGTACATTCCCCAACAATGATGACTTAAATCTATCAGAGCAGCGTAGAATAGACGTCTCGTTTGAAAGAAAATGTGATCAGTTCATTACTATGGGAATACCGTCTGTAAATGCACTGGGAGATTATAGCAGGGGCTTGGCCTCTTACACCTGACCCCCAGGATGACCTTAGAACACCTGGGGCCTGGCTAATTAACCTCCAGTACCGCCCACTCTCTTAAGACACACATGCGGCATTATCAGGGGTTTCTGTCTGGGTCACCTACAGAAAAACTTTGGCGGAGGCTAGGTTATGAGCTAGGGGAAGGCCAGGCTAGGTTTTGGTAGAGTAGGGTAGAGTAAGGCTAGTTTAGGTTGATGTGTGTTGTAAAAGCTTTGTTGACTTGTATTTATCATGTGGTTAATTCATCTTGATATGATGATGATTAGATTTAACTTGACAAGCTACTTTTTTTTTTCTTATATGAGAAAATCTTTATTTTGGAATGACAGAGTGAGGGCCATTCTTTCCGTCGAAGTACAGAGTCTGACTGGGGGAAGAAAATGTCAGTGAGGGGATCAGAAAGCCCCTTTAAAATACCATTCATTGTACATACTCTTTGAGCCCTGAAAGATATAATGAAAGTACCCCCTGACCCCACCCAAAAAAATCCCCACCCCACCCCCCAAAACCACACCTGACATGACCTCTTGACCCATCCCAGGTAACTTAAGCTGACCTCACTTGACCCATAGAGATGATGCCACCAGCGGGCCACACGAGGCCAATCCTTTGTTCCCATTTCATCTCATCCTTTCACATATCATTGCCTGGAGATGCTTATACAAATATATATATATATATATATATATATATATATATATATATATATATATATATATA
>JAYMFT010257167.1:0-10819 GCA_038088735.1 Panulirus argus
ATACATATACATACCAACATATACATATATACATACATATACATACACATGCATATACACATATACACATGTACATACTCACTCTTGCTCGCCCCCATCCATTCCTGATGCCAGCCCGCCCCACAGGAAATACCATCGCCACCCCCTGAGTCAGTGAGGTAGCGCCAGGAGACCGATGAAACGGCCACATTCGTTCACACTCAATCTCTAGCTGCCATATGTGATATATAAACCCTTGAGTGCCTTTACTCTTCTGCCCCATTACTCCATTTATGGGCAGCAAAACCAGCTATGTCCCCAAGGTGAGATCACAGAACAAAAGGAGTAGGGTTGCTATGGTTGTGTTTGTGGGGTGTGATTAGGTGTTCAGCATCTTTACTGTGAAAGTTGCTCCTTGGGCATGAGATGTCTTTTGAATTAATGTTTGTAATGTTGAGAGAAGGAAGGTATTGAGATAGCTGATGAGTCAGTGGAGTGTAGTTTCAGGAAGGCATTTGTAAAGGAGTTTGATATAAGGTTGAATATGTGGGCATATCTGCAGTCATTCTAAAAATGATGGACCTTTATTTACAATGTTCTGTGACAAAAAACTATAAAACAACATAATGATGACTAAATGCCACTCTGCAATTAAAGTACTGCAGGCTGCTAAAATGCATATCTTGTATTATGTAACAAGAAAAGATTATCTCTTCTCATCCTTTAATCTTTTAGCCACAAATCCTGTACAGAGGGTTTTGAAGCATGTGCATCCAAGCTTCCTCTCTAACTCAATAGTTGCATAGATAAATGAATATCAGAATAAAATCTGTTCAATATACTTACTTGGTTAATTCAAGAACTAGTTCTTTGCCACCTCTATCACTTTCCCCAAGTCCTCCAATCACTGCAACTGATGGTCGATTCGGAAATTTTGTTCCTGGCGTTACATCAATTTCCAAGGCCAAAATCTGTCGACTCTGAGCACTGCGTCCGATGCTGAAAAATGAATAATGTTCTCATCATTTCTATTTTGGTTTACTACCAGCAGCTTCATTCCAATATTTAAGGGTTACATCAAATCCATTCACCTTACATCCAATTCACATCTGTGATGCAGAGGAACATAAATAAAAAATGAAAGTTTAAGCAAATGGATGAAATAATTTGGACATTGAGAAATTTAATCAACAAATATGATTAGTTTTTCAAAGCAATGGAAGGAATTGAGAAAGAAAACTGCCATATGAAAGAAGATACAGGAAGTGGAAAGAGTAAGAGGATTAGAGTCATAAGAGTAACAAGGTGTTATTTAGGTCTTACAAGGTATATCAACCAAAAGAAATACCCTTAACTCATAAACAAGAGAACACCAAAGGAAAGATGAGACAGAGAACCGTAGTTAAGCTTGTGGTTAAGGAACACAGACAGAGGGTAGTGACGAGTGCAGAACAACAGAGACCTGAGTACAATGAAAGAGAGGCACATTGCAATTCATTAAGCAACAAAGAGGACAACATACTCAGTTAGACACCAAACAATTGGGGAATCCATAATTTGTGCTTGATGACAAGTTTGTAAACTGGTGTTGTTACTGGCATCAGTCTTCACACATAATTTCTCACCACATGTTTTTCTTTTCTTTTAATGTTGGAAACTCCACACAAGGACAAAAGCCCATCTTAAGGCTGGGCCTTAACTGATACACAGAGAGGTTAATGAAAGGGAAAAAGACAAGCCAAAGAAAAGTATTTACAAACTTTGGAGGAAGTGAAAAACCTTTCCTTTAAAACCTGCCAGATTACAGTTATGGGGAAAGACATGAGAGTGCAGACAGTTCCAAAGCTTTGAGGCGTAAGGAAAGGAACAGTTTTCAGAATGGCCCACCTCTGAGTTGCCTAAAGCCCAATACTGCTTGGTCTAGCTAGTGAGGGGGCACACAAGCAGCCAATTCTCAGGAGCAAAAACCACAATGTAATACCTATAGAAGAGGGCAGGTGAATCAACATTGTAGTGAAGGACAAGCAGGTAATCTACATTGCAGTGAAGGAGAAGCAGGTCAAGTTTTGAAGTAAGCATGGGAAAGCTTAAAAGTTAGACCGCATTCGACTTAACTCCGTCAAGTAAAGATGAAGAGCTAGAACAACTCCAGATGTGAGATTAGTACTCCATACAAGAACAGATCAATCCTTTGCTTAAATGAAGCAGCTGTTCTGAAGAAAAGAAATTCTGACTTCTAAACAGGACTCCCAGTTTCTTAGAAGCAGAGTTAGCTAATGTGAGGTTTTCAAAGATAGAAAGGATGTTACAGTAATACTAAGTACATTCATTTAGCCAAGAGGTGAAATTACAGAACTTAAATCTTACCATTCAAGCCATCAGTTTAATACACTGTCTTTTTCATTAACAGTATTAATATAACTATAGCAAATTCACCATATTTCCTAAAAAGCAGATATATTTATCCACAATACACATGAGGAAATGACACTACTGTTCATCTGTTCCAGATGCAACCTCACTTTGGAGGGAAAAGGTAATTTGGTATTAAAAATAATATCTCCTATGGCAAATGACTGCCAAACTTCAGACTCCATATTCTCTTATTAATTCTTTCCCTTTCTTTTTCAGGCTCCTCCACAGAATACCAACATATTCATGTAACATAACACAAAAATAAGCATCTTTAGATAAACACGGGTAAACATACCTGTACAAATGAGATATTTCTGAGAAGTTGGAATAGAGGTTACGCATGTAGTCTTCAGTCCCATAATAAGAGTGGTAGGCAATAACAGAGTCTTTCAAGGAATCAAGTGTAAAACTTGCATGTGTTTCTTTATGTGCTTCAATTACAAGGTTGACAGTTTTGTTTTCCAAGTCACTGGATGTTACCTGCAAATTTCAAAATAAGATAGGTCCATTACCAATTTCACACCAATGATCAAAAAGATAACTGGATTTACGAGAACTTAATCAAGCTAACACATTTCAACAATTCATTAAGATATAATACAAAGCAACATATTGAAGATGAGCTTGACATAAACATAAGCAGTACTGTACTTTCATAGTTCACCAGCTCATCAATTAAGAATAACATTTTGATTCAATTTTTCTTTCAATTTATGCAGTTCACTATTCATCCTCTACAAAGTCTAAAATCTTATGTATTTATCAACTATAAGCATCCAATTTCTGACTATAATCAAATCTATTCCCAGTACCCTACAGCTGACCAGGTGCATAAAGCCTCTCATTTTAATCACATACATCCTCAATGCAAGTCCAGGGTGTAAATTCTAAACAAGAATTCTCACATAAAGGGATCATATGGGATAATTTTCATTTCTTTTGACAAATAGAAGATACTGAAATCCCTCAATCTAACGGACTAATAGGGGAGGAGGGGGCATCTGTTAATGCCGAAAGTCAGTTAAATCGAATGTAACCATTTTTTGATACAATATACAATATACAGTTCACATGCTTTCTTTTAACTCCTCTATCACTTGATGCCATTCTGAATTGTAAGGATAGCAAAATCATTTAATAAATAAAGTTATAATTTTGCCATTCTGAACTGTAAGGATAGCAAAATCATTTAATAAATAAAGTCATAATTCTATGCATACAACCTGACCACACAATAACCTGAGGCAGATTGAGTCCGAAACAAAGTGAGTATAACCCATGATACCAATAACAAGTGGGACATGAAATGCGCATGGTGTGGCATTTGAGATTTTATAATCTTTTCAATTCTTATTCATATATTATTATTTGTCTGGTCCATTAAATCTGAAATCCGTGAAATCAGGGTCTGTTAAATCGAGGGATTACTGTACATGAAATTTTCAAATCAACAGGCTTACTCACTTCCTATTCCAGGAGTTTCTTCTGTCCTTATGAGGCCCATGTAGCACTCAAGAAGCTGGACACATCCACCAGCATCATAAAGTGTTGATGTGCATGGGTCTATGTACAAAGATTGCAGAGCTATTGAGTGGTAAGTGCTCAGAGTCCAGTTTCTGGTAGTTGTATTGTGGGCATGACAAGCCTTGGGATATGATAAAAGTGTGTTTGTAGTGTTGCAGTGACAGGTGATGTCCAGAGTGTACGTGGGAGAGTGTGACCTGTGTTTACCTGGGGAGCATGGTTTCTGAGGGTGTATGTCTGGTGAGATGGAGTTAAAGACTTGAGTCAGGAGGTCTGATGTATAGTGCCTGTCAAGTTATTTCACTGTACATGTGTTTTGTCAATGTTCTTTTTGTTGAGGGTGAGGGACCTGTGAGTAGAGGTTACTGAAGAGTGAGGCATGGGTAGACATTTTATTTCCACTTGGGGTTGGTGGTTTGTTATAAAGAGATTTGGCTAGAAGGGGTTAGTGCTGTTACACAGCAATGACTATGTTGAGGTGGGATTGTACTGGAAGGATGTTTGTTTCATTGTGAAGGTTTTGTGTTTATAGTTGCTGCACAAATATGGGTATCTTTGAAGGAATAGTAGCCCTAAAGTTGTTAGGATGCAAGGCAAGAGCTGTTTATGAGAATGTGGAGAGGAGGGTAGAAGTGTTGGAAATGAAATAACTGATGACATTATGTGGAGTGAGGGGCTTTGCTTAAGTAATGAAAGGATATAAGAGAGAAGTGTGGTAAAAAGAAGTATGTGGATGAGAGAGCAGAAGAGGGTGTTCTGAAATGGTTTGGACATATGGATAGAATGAGAAAGGAGAGGTTTACTAAGAGGATACATGTGTCAAAAGTGGAGAGGACAAAAAGAGGGAGATCAAACTAGAGATGGAATGATGGAATAAAAAAGATTTTGAATGCTTGGGGCCTGAATATGTATGAGGGTGAAAGGAATGCATGGGACTGAGTGAACTGAAGCAATGTGGTATACAGGGAAATAGCTGGGAGAAGCTGTGGAAAAGTCTTTGGGGCCCAGTTGTGGACAAGGGGGCTGTGGTCTCAGTGCAATACAAATGATGGCTAGATAATGGGTGTGAAAGAATGAGGCCATACTTTGTTCCTGGCACTATCTTGCTAACATGGGAAATCCATTACTTTTTTACACAACCAAGCATCTTAAATCATTCTTAAATACAGATCTATTAACTACCAGGCCTGACTTCACACCATTTCAAGCCATCCCATTATAGGTCCCATTACCTCTTAGTCTTGCCTCACATAAACCTGCCTAATTTCTTTTTTCCATCCTCTTACACTGATAACTTATACTTAGTTTTCTCACATTCCATTCCCAGACACCCAGACACTAGTCTTACTGAAAGTGGCAAAAGGCACACCACTTTTGTTTGAGAACATGTACACCTGAGTTAGGGCCTCCAGCTCCAATCCCATAAGTTACGAAAAGGGTAAGGATTCCCAACTCCTTGACATAGTCTTGCTACCTAATTATCGAACTAGGTGCCTTATATTTTGGTAAAGTACTCTCCACAAACAATTTATAAGGAGACTTTTTTTTTTGAGGTTCAACATATGAATGTCTGAAAGGTTGTGGTACTGAAGTAATCACAGCACTGTGTATTCTCAAGTGAACCATCTTATCTTTTCTTCAAGCTTTTAACCTGTAAATTCAAATGGTTATCCAACTAGCTGGTGCTCTACAGTAGAATGGGTAAGTTGATAATGGTAAGCTATTATGCATAAATGTATATATCTACATTTTTTGAGAATTCATATAAAATTACTCACATTCTGAGACAAAAAAATACTTGACAAATTCAGAGTTTCCTTCCTTTCTAACCTAATACAAATCTTAAATTTGTTAAGAAACAGATCACCAACCTGAAGGGTGTGAGAACCAGTAGGGAGGAGTTTCCTGAAAGTGGCCCCTTCTCTTAGCTTCACCTCCTTGCCATCCACTTGCACATTTGCTGATATTACTGGATGACCTTGCTCATCAATCACCTGTCCTGCCACACCTGTCAATGTAAAGGATGGTAAAAGTGCTTCTCTTTGTCTTACAAATATATCTATCTATATCTCTGACATCTGTTCCCTCTGGGAACTCCCATCAAGGGGTGGCCATGGCAAAAGAGTCTCCACTTATCCCTGCCCTTACATGCCTCCCATGCATACACCATTCTATGCATTCTTCCACCATTTTTCTCCCTCCAGTATTCCTCCATTCTATTTCCCCATGTCACTGGTGGTCTTCCTCTCACACCAACCAATTTAACTGTACTATCATACACTCTCCTTGTAAACTTTCTGTCTTACATTCTTTACACATGCCAAAACCACCTTAAAGTATTACATGTTATCCATTCTACCACTCCACATTTCATTCCCTTTGCATTCCTTGCCATACCACATCTCTCATACACCCCTTCATTTCTTTCTTCATTCCATCTAGTCACACCAAATAGCTCATTTTCACAGCCTGGATTCTTGACCTCTGTGAGTCATTCCATGTCTATGTTTTGGCTGCATAGCTTGGGGTTGGGAGGACTAAGCTGTTGCTTAATCCTCTCTTCACTTCCATATTTACACCTCTACCCTTCATTATTCTATTAAGAAACCCAATGACTCTTCTATCCTGTACTCCCTAACACATCCCATAAAGCATTCCACTTGACACTGTCATAAGCTTTCTCGAGATCCATAAAAGCTGCACACAGTCATCTTTACCACAAAAATCTGATCCACACATCCCCTACCTTTCCTAAAACCCTCTTGCTGTTCACTTATTCTGCATTCAGTCACTTCCATCTCTATATCAATTAACATTCTTGCATGCACTTTTCCTGGTATACTTACCAGACTTATTCCCCTATAATTGCTACATACATTACAGAAATCATCTGGCATTACGGAAATCATCTCACATTCTCTCTCTTCCCCACACCAATACTTTCTCTTAAACTTGCAATGAAAATATTCCCTCCCTTAACATGATAGAGTACACATATCCATCCCGAAGCAAACCAGGCAGAGACAGACTGAAGGTGCACGGTGCTCTTGTTTATATAATTTTTCATGCTCTTTTCATTGTACTTAATTGTTTTTACATCTGTGTGTTTGTAAATAACTTCCTAATTATTCAGAAATAATTTGAGCTTGTTTAGTTATTTCAGCTTCAGCCTGTTCCATATCTAGTACAGTTAAGTAAACATACTGAAGCATATCTTTATTTGAGTCTCAATCCTCATTTTTTCTGTACCATAACTTCCCTTCCACTGTAGCAATCTTTAAGATGTCTCTGAAAAGTCTGAGATGAAAAAGTGATACCCCTGAATATAAGCAGCATGAGGCATAATCTTCTTCACTTAAGGGTCCTGCTGTTCTGAGACAATTGCATCTTCTTTATGAAAAGAATGGGCATCAGTAACTTGCCAAATGACGTCTGATTCATTCCACCATTTAAATTAGTAGATCAATTCATGAACACTGAAGCCATATGAAGCAAGGTCTGCTGTACTATTCTTCTGTCTGTCTATCTATATCTCTCATGCCTGTTCCCATCTGGAACTCCAACAAGGGGGTGGCCATGGCAATAGGTTCCATAACTAATGAACTCCAATGACGCTTTTTAGACCTTAGTGCTTCACCTTTTACAGGCCACTGGCAAAGAGCAACTCTAGCGCAGTGTTTGCAGAAGCTCCAGCCTAATGTTCCTACTGACTACTTTTCTACTTACTACTTCTACCTATTGCTCCTGCCTAGTATTCCTTCCTACTAATTCTACTTGATGTTTCTACCTAATGTTTCTGCCTAACAAATCTGTCTATTGCTCTTACCATTTTGCCAAAAGGCAGCACTAGTGCATAGTGCTCATCGCAGGAAAATCTAGAATTATGAAGAATTGTTGTCAAGTGTTATGTATGACAAGGAGAGACTGTATGTTTGTGGACAGAATGCCAGTAGTCCACGTGTGGGTGAGGCAGAAAGAAAAGACAGTTACCCGAGTCAGAGGAGTGCAACTTGACAACCATTAACGTGCTGGCTCACTACAGAACCGTAACTAACCCTCCCAATAGCAATGTGGGTAGTACTGGTATGATACCTCCATGGTCTTTGGCTACCTACCAACTTCTACCAACTTATTATCATTCTTCTCCACATAATTCCAACAATCAGGTGAAACACAGTGCAAAATCTGATAAGCACGGTTGGCAATAAATGTGTGGAATCTCTTGGCATTAGTACATGTGCAGCTAAGCACCACTCAACTATCTGTCCAAAACATCTATATGCTATTTTTGTACATAAAATATTTTGCAGTATGGCACTAGCACTGACAGATACAAAAACTGCAGTAGTGAGCTCTAGTTCTGGAATGATAAGAAGCTTCAATGGAGCACCTCTTTATTTTGTCATAACTAAAGAATAGTTAATATCTTTATGGTCACTGGTCAGCATCACGTAGAAGTGCTATTCTTGAGTAGCCTTCAGAGGTCTCCTACCCTAAAAGTTTGGGCCCAGCCCAAGCTAACTAAAAGCTGCACATTTAGGCCCATGAAATCACCACAGCTTGGCTGCACTTGAACATTTTATAAATATGTGTCAAGAGCCTTCCTAAATTTCTCCATTGTGAATCCCATTGTTTCTGAAGGTTGTAGGCACATTTCTCCACCTACCACCTTGACAATCTTTACCACAGCAGTCTACTTTGGTTGTAGTCCCTGAATCAAAGTGTTTGCTTGTAATTAACATAATAGGATTATTAATGGAAGGTTTCATTTCTCCATGTGTCTTGACACTCCGAGTTACCTTGATGAGCAGCATGTATAAAAGAAAGGAGTGAATCTTTATTTTGTCTCCACAGAGTATTCAGCTCTCTTCCATCTGGATAGTTGCAACAGCTCACATGTGCAGAAACCTGTAAAGTTGATATATGGTTTTAGTTATGGTAAATACACAAATTCTGACTATGCAAGAGACAATTTACAAAATCAGCAACTTGCTTGTCTGCTCAGTACAGCTTCATATATTACTCTTCATAGTATTTGCTGACCATAAACTACATATTCCCTTCTTGAAAGCAGATGTTCTCCCACACTTCATGGGAAAACAGCTTAATACAGATCATTAACCCTTTACCTGCAACAGTTGATTAAATTCAACTGGATGATTACTGCCATTAGTTACGTAAACTGGCTTTTCTGCAAGATGCAACTAAAAACTCCACAAAGTGGTATCTGTCCACCAATTTGAGACCAAATGGTCATTCTTTTTGCCAAAACTTGCTTTATTGATTACTTTTGCCTCAATCTGTGGTTTCAAAACAGCTCTGTGGCCATGTTACTTCCCACACAAAGTTGTAACTGTACCCACCAATATGATACCAACTGGTCATCCCATTTGTCAAAAAATTGCTATAATAGTCACTTTGGCCTTAAAACAGCCTCTGAGGCTGCAGCCACAGACTTCATGTTCCTTTCTGCACAAATCTATATCTGCACCCACCAATGTGAGATCATATGATTTTCCTGTCTGCCAAAATTTTTTATACTGGGACTATGAGCTCAATGTGCAGCCTCAAAATGGCCTCTGAGGCCATGGTTTACACAAGCCATAATACTTCCCTGCACAAAGCCATATCTGTGTTCACCAATATGAAACAAAATGGTCATCCTATTTGTCAAATATTTCTATACCAGTTACTTTGGTCTCAATTTATAGCCTCATAGCACATGTTATTTCCTGCATAATGTTGTATCTGTATCTGAGTTGGGTGATTTTAACAACAATGATGAGGCTGTGCATAGGAAACAGACCCAATGAGGGATAGACATTCGTGCTAATATGTATAAGACATGATTATTAACTGCAATCCTCATAAGTGTTACTTAACATCATATAAGCCAAGGGTACAATTAAGGTCAACTCAACTTGTCATGTAATGATGTCATGAGATTTGGCATGGGTAAGGGTAGGGAAAATGTAGGCTGCCCCAGAAATCTGACCTCACTTGTTTTTGTGACAACGATCTAAAACTTAGCTTGCCCAGCTGTAAGATGAAATTATCTTATCTCATAATGTTGATATCTGATTTCTCATGTTAATATGATCTATACCTATGTCTGCCAAATTATGAAATTTGTCCATGTATCTGCCTGTGCTAGTGATCTGAATTTGTTGAAATATTAGTGAGGTTCAGACTGTCATGTTCTGGTGAATCCATTTACTGCAATTGATTAAACATGGGATAGAAATATGCTTATGTTCCTTTGTTCCCTCGCCATGCCTTAGTGATTCTATTTTTAATTCTATGGTTATCTGCAAATATTATCATTGCATAAATAAGATTAAAAACGTAGAATTTATGGTAGATAGTTACAATCAATTCATCTGATGAATGGTGGTGCCCATGAGTGATTACTGATTTGATTGATAAATGTTCACAAAAACTTTCTCTAATCCCTTAACTTTTGCAAACACAGTTTCATATTCTCAGCATGGCTACTACACCCCTACTTTTATGTGCTGCCCCTTCCTGTCTTCAATTAAATTCAACAGTGCACTTTCTTTCAATATACACAGATGCTCTAGGACACTATAAACTACAATCAATATCCAGCAAAACTACAGTTGAATCAGTAAACAACACAGAGGGAGAAGATACTGCCATGGCCCAGCATATCAGAGATTGTCTTTGGGGGGGCAAATTACTGATTGCCTCTGGGGCACTATTCACAATGACATTCATAAGGTGGATGTTGAAAGTGGTCTATCATAACATGAAAGTGATCTTGATTGTGATATACAAGAAACATGGGCGGAATTTTCTAGGACAAGTGATGACAGACAATCTTTCTTGGAAACCCCACATTATGGGAATAGCTAAGGCTGCCTCTAAGAAAATGGGTGTC